>OVBI01001212.1:0-39597 GCA_900406495.1 Sisymbrium altissimum | reverse complement strand
TATATATATATATATCGCATAAAAACCTTTACCAGAAAAGAGAGTATATTTGTTTAGATGTTTTAGTAGTAACGCATATGAAAATATCTATATTAATTACATATGTTTTACTCTGCAGCATTCAATATGATTTCATCAAAGATATACCAGTTACATACAGAGAATCTTTTTTTTTCTTTTAGCAATTCAACATCTTTCATTTTTTTTAAGAAGAATCTTATTTAAAATTTTATCTTTTTATTCCTTTTGCCAACCGTATATGAATAAATGAGATTCACTATTCCACTATTAATTTCAGTTTGTATTCCATTTTATTTATCATCCCGTTCTTTTCATTTTACAAATAATTATTCTTTTATTCTTGCATCCCTTTGATGATAACCAGTTACAGCCATAATCTCATTTCATTATTGTAAAATTATACAGTTTGGCCTCAATTGTTAGTATATTATTCTAATTTTTCACTTATCAATTGCTTCGTTATCCAACATGTGAAAGAAGGAAATATTTGTTTTTCTAAACAATTCGATTGGTTTGCCAAAATTGACTACGATTTCTCTGGACCCCGCATGCCCAAGTAAGGAGCAAATGAGCGATGATATTAAAAATAAAAAATAAAACAAACCATCTAATTAAAAACTGCCACGTCATCAACTTTGACCCGAATCTTCGCGCTGCCAAAAACTAAAACATGCGTCCAGGTTCAATGAACCTGGATTCACCTGGTTCTTCGATTTTGTTATTTAACGCCCACGCTTTCTCTCAAACCATCTCCAAAAGAAAACAAAAAAAAAGATCAACTCAAAGCCAAAATTTGTGCTTTCAATTCTAAAAACTTGCTGTGTGAAAAAATGTCAATGGCAGCAACAATTTCATCTTCTGCGATCACAAGCTCTGCTTTCTCTCGTTCTGGACTCTCTTCAGAGCCCAAAGGTTAGATCAAGTTTCAATCTTTTCCATAAAGTTTCAACTTTTCGACTCGAAATCTGAGAACTTGTTTGATGGGTCAATGTGGGTTTTACTTCTTTCATATCAAATTCGATTATTTTTGTTACAAATTGGTTTTTAAAAAAACATGTCTTTTTATTACAGTGTCACAAATTGGTTCGTTGAGGTTGTCGGATCGTGTTAATGTTACTCCAATGTCTTTGAACCTATCTGGGAAGCGATCATCTGTCAAGCCCTTAAACGCAGAGCCAAAGACAAAAGACTCTATGATTCCTCTTGCTGCAGCAACAATGGTAGCTGAAGTTGCAGAGGAAGTAGTAGAGATTGAGGAGGATTTTGAACGACTTGCCAAGAATCTTGAGAATGCTTCACCTCTTGAGATTATGGATAAAGCCCTTGAGAAATTCGGGAACGATATCGCCATTGCATTTAGGTATATTTTTACATATAATTTAGATTGATTCATGAAGATGAAAGTTTAGTTCATTAGACTGATTTGGTTTTGTTTATGTTTGTGTAACAGTGGTGCAGAAGACGTTGCTTTAATTGAGTATGCTCATTTAACTGGGAGACCATATAGAGTATTTAGTTTGGATACAGGGAGATTAAACCCTGAGACGTATCAGTTTTTTGATGCGGTTGAGAAACATTATGGGATTAGGATTGAGTATATGTTTCCTGATTCCGTTGAGGTTCAAGGTTTAGTTAGGAACAAGGGTTTGTTCTCTTTCTATGAAGATGGTCATCAAGAGTGTTGCCGTGTACGAAAGGTTAGACCTTTGAGGCGTGCGCTCAAGGGTTTAAGAGCTTGGATCACTGGTCAGAGGAAAGATCAATCTCCTGGAACGAGGTCTGAGATTCCTGTTGTTCAGGTTGATCCGGTTTTCGAAGGTTTAGATGGTGGAGCTGGTAGTTTAGTGAAGTGGAATCCGGTTGCTAATGTGGAAGGGAACCATGTTTGGAACTTCTTGAGGACGATGGATGTTCCGGTTAACACATTGCACGCGGCGGGGTATGTTTCCATTGGTTGTGAGCCGTGTACGAGAGCGGTTTTGCCAGGCCAGCACGAGAGAGAAGGGAGATGGTGGTGGGAAGATGCTAAGGCTAAAGAGTGTGGACTTCACAAAGGGAACATCAAGGAGGATGCTAAGGGTAATACTGTGAATGGGGAATCGAAGTCCGTTGTTGCGGATATCTTTAAGAGTGAGAATCTTGTGACTTTGAGCAGGCAAGGGATAGAGAATTTGATGAAGTTGGAGAACCGAAAGGAGCCTTGGATCGTTGTGCTTTATGCTCCCTGGTGTCCGTTTTGTCAAGCCATGGAAGCATCATATGATGAGTTGGCTGATAAACTGGCTGGAAATGGGATTAAGGTTGCGAAGTTCAGAGCCGATGGTGACCAGAAGGAGTTTGCCAAGCAGGAATTGCAGCTCGGTAGCTTCCCGACAATACTTGTCTTCCCGAAGAACTCTTCCAGACCTATCAAGTATCCATCTGAGAAGAGAGATGTTGATTCTTTGACTTCGTTCTTGAATCTTGTCCGGTAAATAAACCGCAAAACCAGTCGACATTTCCATGAGAAAGAGAGATCAAATCAAAGAACCATTTCATCTCGTTCCAGATTGCTAGAACAGATGCAAGTCGGTGTTTGGAGAATCAATTTACAGCTTTAGGCCACAGAGTTAGAGAGATAAGCTCTCCAACAAAGCTTGAGTTTTTGCAGAATTGTAGTGTTTCAATGCTGTAAAAGTAATGATTTTTCATGTAAATTTGTGACTATCAGTGAAATCAAGCTGCTCTTTCTTCGCAATGCGTGTCTAATTACATGTGGAAATTGAAATTTAAGGAAACAAACCAGAGGAAACCAATCAAGATCCTGTATCTTAGCATTCATATCTAATTATTATCAAATACTATCTCAAAGCTTATATTTTCAGTAATCAGAACCAGAACTAAACATAGCAAAAGTAACTGATGATTCTTGTCAAATCAAGATCCTGTTTCCTCGCATTTATATCATCAAATTATATCGATTCTAAGATTTACCTCAAACGTGAGATTATCAGGAATCAGAACCATAGTAAACAAAGCAGACTATTTTATGACTCTTTTATGTAAATTTGTGGCTATGAATGAAACCAAGCGCTTGTTTCTTCACATTCATATCAAATTCTGCTCAAATACAAAGATGTTACCTCAAAGTTGAGATTTTTAAGAATCAAAACCAGAGTAAACACCACTCTCTCTCAACTGCCTCTTCTCTTCTTCAACGTAATTCTTCCCTCTACTCGCTTGACCCAAATCTCTCTTCTTCTTCTCCTTCTGTGAAAAAGAAAGACTCTTCCTATCACTCCTCAGCTGCGCATTGGCAATCGTCTCCCCACCTGCAACCGCAGCTCTCGTAGCTTCACGTTCTCGAAAACTCTCTTTCACTTCCTCTGCTCTTTGCTTATCCTTCCCCGTATCCCATGACCAATCCGCTTTCTCCTCAGGAGGATGAATATCCGGAAGACCAACAGCTTTGTAACCGTGCTGTTGCAGAGATTCATAGTCAAAGGCTTTCTTATCTTTCTTCGCAAACCTCGCTGCATAAAACAAGACAACGTTACATACGACATGTCACAATGTTCAGACACAAAAAGAACAATGAAGAAGTTGTTTTGTTTCTTCTACCTATTGTCTTCTTGCTCTTCCTCTTCTTCCCAGTCTCTTTATTATCCACGTTGGAGTCAGAAGAAGATGATTCCTCTGATGAGTCTTCATCCTCATCATCATCATCATCATTACCCCATCGCATCGTACATTTCTTCATGTTAAGAAATGTTAACAAACTCTGACAAAGAATCGAATCTCCATCAGTTCCAATTAGCCAAACAAGAAAAGGGTATTGCGCAGAAAGATAAACTCGGAGAGCTGTTTGGTCACAGAGATCAAAGTACAAATCTTTGTAATCCAGTAAACAAACAAGAAAGAGAGAGAGCTTTAAACACTAAATTGAATCAGATGTCCAAGAAAGATGCCAAATCTAATTAGAGAGCATAGCAACGATTATAGGGATGAGTACCTTGTCTATGAAGTCGAAAATGGAAGGCGGAGACGGCGACGGCGATATAGTCGCAAGGGGAACAACTCAAAGATGCTGTCCGTATGACGAAGAGAACAGAGTGACGACAAACATAATAAAATGCATTTTTTTTATCCGATTTTCTCATTTTCTATAAAAATTACGTAATAGCCCAAAATATTTGGTTTTGTTACAATTTAGTCCCACCTAGAACTAGTCTTATTTTACCGCTCAGCTCAATAAATTTCGATCGGCTTCATAGATATGGTTAAATCCAAAAGGGAACTTTGAAACTGGATTCAAATGCATAGAGCTGATCATCTCACTGTCAGTTGCTGACGGAACTCAACCATCAATCCATCATCATCAGCTTCACCAATTGTGTTAGGTTCATACATTTTTTTATTAGTACCCAAAAAAATAAATGTGACAAAGAGGAGATGTTGTCTTAAGCTTGTTTGATTTGGAACATTTTGAATAATAATTTTGAATTTTTCTTTTACTTTTATTTTTAACACCATCTACCAAAAAGAATCAGAAAACAGAGAGAAAGTAGAAGTTGTGTCGAACAAATCATGTAATTAGGAAACATTAAAACAACGAAGACCTTATGAAATAGGTTTGCCATGGGAGACGTATCAGCACAAGACAGCCTCCGACCATAAAAGCGACCAAAATAGACGCAAAAGCAACTGTGACAAGTGCCATGGCTCGTAGCATAGCTTTCTGTATCAGTTGAAAATCACTCTGACGTTGCGCCCATATGAGATGCGTTAGTGCTACAACAGAAGTGAGCATTGAAATGCTGTTGCACAGAAGAGAAACCATGAATACTGCTTTCTTGACCAAACCTGGAGCAGAACTGATGTAAAGCTTTGTACATGTGTAACCCATAACAAATGTCACAGCTGCTGCAATTGTTGCAGCCCACGCAAGAAATTTGATGCCACCCTTTGAATCATCTATATTTTGTTGGTTAGATCTTTGGCGACGTCTTGAAGCACTTGAGAGACGTGGTTGTGAAGCACTTGAGACACGTGGTTGTGCACCATTTGCTGAACCAGCAGATCCCAAGGCCATATCCTAGTTGATTAAATCTCTGTCAACAAGATAAATTAGACATCAATTGAGAAGAGACATGTTTTTAAAATCAGATACAGAAATTGGATCATAAACGTTGACATTTGAAGAAGCTCATAAACTCACTTCGTCTTTTTTAAAAAAAAATTGAAATTCAAAAGGATAATCGGAACTTAAAACTTGGAAATACGCACTCAAGATTACCTTAGACACTTTGAAATCTAGTAGATGAAAGAGGGAGAAGAAAAGAGAAAGAAAAATTGAGGGAGTAGTAGCAACCACATTATTTGATGATCCGATCAAGTCATTGACTTAGTCATGACAAGAAAGAAAACGTATGAACGTGCATACCAATCAACATCCATGCTTGACAAACAAGCAATAAAATATTAGAGTCAGGTCGTTGAAAAGTCGCTGATTCATTAGCTAAGGATTGGGCGTTTTGACCTCATCTTCTGTCTCCTTGCGTTTCTTCTCTCGAGTCTGCCTTCTACCATTTTACTTATCTGCCTTAGGACTTCTCCATGTCATAGCCTTCATCTCCTGCGTGCTCTCTGTTTGGATTTCTTACAAGGTATTTAGAAGACTCATAATCACCAACACAGTCCTTGGCAACATGATCAGTAACTTGTAAAAGATGTAGCGGCGAAAGCCTTGGTTAGGAAGGATACGAGAAAACATAAGGAATGATGAGCAGAAGCAGCCCTAAGAGGAAGACTGAATCTAAAGCCATAATGAAATATAATAAGCATCTTATTTAAAGAATCTCGGATTTCTCGAATATTACGACTTATCGCTATAAGCAGTTTCTTTACAAGATGAATAAAGCAGAGGAAACAAAACAATGTATGTATCTAGAGAGTCAAAATCAACTCTGAGAGTCTCTGACAATCGGAATCAGCTTAATCAATGATTACTACAATTTTTTTTCTTTTAACGTTTTCCCTAGTTTTTAATAGCAGCAAATTAAAAATACAGAAACCCTAGAAAAATATACGGTTTCCCTAGTTACATTTTAATTTCCCTAAAATTTAACTTGAATAATAGAAGTATTAACGATATAGAAAAAATAGAAACTAGGGTATTAGAAGGAAGGAGTTATTAAAACGGTGACTCGTAAAAAGATCGAACCCTAACTTGATTATATATATATAGACAGGATAAAGAGAGAGAAAAAAGCGGTAGAGAGTTAAAAACTCTGTTTGCTACTTGGAAGAATGACGACAATGTCCAACCTTCCAGAGGATTTGGTAAGGGAGATACTCTCTAGAGTTCCATTGACATCTCTGAGAGCATTGCGATGTACTTGCAAAACGTGGAACGCTTTGTCCAAAACTCAGATATTTGGTGAAAAAGCAGCACGGAATCAGTTTCTAGGGTTCACGGTGATCAATGATAAGGTTCGTTCATTGAGATTCGATCTCCAAGGAATCCAACAAGACATTATCATGTCTACAAAGAAAATAAGAAAATTGGATGGAATCGAGATGGAACAAGTTATTCACAGTGATGGCTTATTGTTATGCGTCCAAGTCAACATGAACCTCGTTGTTTGGAACCCGTATTTGGGGCAAAGCAGACGGATTCCACCTACAACTAATTATTTCGATTACTATAACATGTTTTCTTTTGGATACGACAACAACAACCGTAGCCACAAAATCTTAAGGATTTTCTCTCGTGATGTTGGCCTCGATTTCTTTTGCGAGTTGTACGATTTTAACTCTAATTCATGGAGGGAACTTGATATCATAACAGACTTTGAGCTACATCTTTATCAAAATGCCGTATCCTTGAAGGGAAACACTTACTTTGTTGCTCGACATAACCCATCAGCATACGTAGCATTTTTACTTTGTTTCGATTTTACAACAGAGAGATTTTGTCAGCCACTGCCGTTTCCCTTTGATGCAGAAATTGTGACTTTATCTTGTGTTAGAGAAGAGCAGATCGGTGTGTTATATAACGATGAAGAGACGATGGAGATTTGGATTACGACTAAGATTGAGCATAATGCGATATCCTGGAGCAAGTTTTTGAAAGTGGAGATGACGCGGCTCAACGGTTTTGCGGATGACTTTGAAGCATGGAGTTTCTTCATTGACGAGGAGAAGAAAATCGCTGTGGTTTCTCATATACTCGAAGATGAACTAATGAAGGGCAAGCACCGGTGCCATGAAACTGCTCTCATCATTGGACAAGATGGATACTTCAAATCTGTGAATATCAGAAAAGCTTGGAAAGATAAGAAAGATGAGTACCCTTTTGAGTTCACTTCTTATGTTCCAAGTTTAGTACAACTACGAATCAACCAACGGAGTAAGAGGAGACGCAAGAAATTATTAATTTAATTCTTTATGTACTGATGATGGTCTTGTGTTTTTGCTATTTATTAATTATCATCTAATATAGAAGCCTTTCTGTGGAATGGTTTGGTTCAAAAAGTTACCATTTGAAAAAGTAGATGAACTGAGAATAGCTCCTCTTCAGATTCTAATTCTATTTTAGGATAGTACAAACAGCGGTTTACTACATGGCAACTAATCATGTATTCCGTGAGATTGTGACTCAATTCGTGAGCATCTGGACAAAGGCATTCTCAAAACACTACATGTTCGACTTGAAGATCAAGTGGCGGAGATACTAAACCTTTGTTTACTCATGATAATAACAAATCCGATGAGACAGTCATAAAGAAACCACACATTTTAAAACCACACATTTTAAAACCGTTTTAGAACTTTGTGCCATTTTTGGAATAGTCTGAATTTCATGCTCAATTTGTGAAGTAATAAGAGTTAAAACCAATTCTCATATATTTTGAAAATAAAATAGGCTGATAAATATAAAATATGTGTTGGAATTTCATCATATTTTACTTATCAAACTCAATCATTTGAATCTTTTACTCCGTTAGTATAGTTTTTTTACCATGACTTAAGTATATGATTTGTAATCTTTCCACTCATGGTTTTCATCTTATATGAAGATATAGTTTGTACAATCTTTTTAAAAAATTATACTCTTTCTTATGATGATGATTAAGAAGAAAGTGTATGAGGAGGATAGAGAGCAATAATGCCTCAAGTTAAACATAGAGAGTCAAAGATAGCAATGTATGAATGAAACAGAGGAAACAAAATGTAAAAATCAAATAAAATCAAACTGATGGTAGATTATTATAACCACTGTTTTCAAATCCATTGAAAAGAAGAGCTCAGAATACTAAAACCCAGAAAGTAAAAGACATTATTGAGGTCGACGAATCAGAGGAAAAGCTAGAGGGAAAACGAATGTACAATCTGTTGAGTTCTAATGCCATTTTGTAACTAAAACCATATCTAGAAGTCAAGTTAAGCACTTGAGTTAAAAGAGTTGGTGAACTAGTGTGGTTGTTAAAAGTAACATTGGTTGTAAGATAAACCGAAGCTAGTAGTTAAGAGAAGTTAGTAAGAGTTGTTAGTAGCTTTAAGAGTTAAGAAGAGGTTAGGTGGGAGTTGTTAGAATGTGTAAGAGAGTAGTTATCTATTTTCCTTCACGTATGTTTGTAAGCTGTATTGTAACGATAAGCAAAAATGAATGTAGTTTTATTAATCGAAAATTCGAAACTCTCTAATACATTCAAACAAAACAGAGAAATGTACAAGAAAACAATTGATTCTGTTTTCTTGTAAAAGAGTCAACACAATCAATCATCATGAAGAAGATCAAACTGTCAAACCATAGCTAATTAGCAGGTAGATCCAAATGTGCTCTCTCCACTGCATGTCATGTAGAGAAACCCATCTTCGTCCTTGTGTTCTTCATAGATTGCAGACATCAATGCCGCTAGTAAGAACAACAAGAAAGGAGAAAAAAAAACACAATTCAAGACAGGAATCATACATATTACATATTCAACCTTACAGCTTACAACTAGATAGAAACTAAGGTAGTAAAAGGAAGGACTTGTTGGCTTCTTACCAAGGGACTGGATAATCCAGGTTATGAATGGATTAGCAAACTATGCTTTCTCTTTGCCATTAGGTTTGCACTTTTGATTTTGTTCCGGATGTAATTGAGTCGATATGGAGGGAAGACAATCGGTGTTGTTTTATTGAATATAAATCACGGGAGTTTTTCTCCCAGTCACTTACCAAAAAAAAAAGAAGGAGTTATTAAAACGGTGACTCGTAAAAATTAAAAATCGAACCCTAACTTGATTGTATATATATAGAGAGAGAGAAAAAGAGAGAGCAAGTAGAAAGTTAAAAGCTCTGTTTGCAACTTAGAAGAATGGTGACAATATCCAAACTTCCCGAGGATTTGGTAAGGGAGATACTCTCTAGAGTTCCATTGACATCTCTGAGAGCATTGCGATGTACTTGCAAAACGTGGAACGCTTTGTCCAAAACTCAGATATTTGGTAAGAAAGCAGCAAGGAATCAGTTTCTAGGGTTCACGGTGATCAGTGATAAGGTTTGTTCATTGAGATTTGATCTCCAAGGAATCCAACAAGACTTGGTTGATCAATCTACAAAGAATATAAGAAAACTTGATCGATTCAAGATGTATAAAGTTTTTCACAGTGATGGCTTATTGTTAGGCGTCCAAAGAAACAGTAACCAGCTCGTTGTGTGGAACCCGTATTTGGGGCAAGCCGGACGGATTCCCCACACAACTAAATATTTCGAATACGATGACATGTTTGCTTTTGGATACGACAACAACAACCGTAACCACAAAATCTTACGGTTCTTGTCTTGTAAGAAGAGTCGCATCAGTTTATTTTTCGAATTGTACGATTTTAACTCTAGTTCATGGAGGGAGCTTGATATCAAACCAGACTTTGATCTAGATTTTCGTCAAAGTGGCGTATCTTTGAAGGGAAACACTTACTTTGTTGCTCGACATAACACAGATGAACATGCAGACTTTCTACTTTGTTTCGATTTTACAACAGAGAGATTTTGTCCCCCTTCGCCGTTTCACTTTCATGCAGAACATGTGGCTTTGTCTTGTGTTAGAGAAGAGCAGCTCGCTGTGTTATATCAACATGAAGAGACGATGGAGATTTGGATTACGACTAAGATTGAGCACAATGTGGTATCCTGGAACAAGTTTTTGAAAGTGGAGATGACACAGGACAACGGTTTTCCGTATGGCTTTGTTGATGACTTTGAAGCTCGGAGTTTCTTCATTGACGAGGAGAAGAAAGTCGTTGTGGTTTCTTATTTATTCAAAGATAAAACCATGAGAAGTTTCACCATGGACATGAACTCGTTCGATGGTGAAACCGCTCATATCATTGGACAAGATGGATACGTCAAATCTGTGTATATCAGAAAAGTTTGGAATCATGATTTTTTCCCCTTTGAGTTCACATCTTATGTTCCAAGTTTAGTGCAACTATGAACCAAGCAACGGAGTAAGAAGGAGATGCAAAGGTTGATTTTATCAAAATAAAATAAATAAATGATTAGTTTAATGTAGTTTCTATTGATTTTCATGTCGTTTGAACAATACTACTGATGGTCTTGTGTTTTTGCTATTTATCATCTAATATAGAAGTCGGCTTCGGCTTTTTGGCTTTCTGTGGAATGGTTTGGTTCAAAAAGTTGCCATTTGAAAAAGTTGATTAACTGAGAACACAGCTCCTGCTTGAGACTCCAATTCTATTTTAGGATAGTACAACATCGGTTTGCTACATCGCAACCAATCATGTATTCCGTGAGATTGCGACTCAATTCGTTATCTTTGTTACTCGGTTATCATAGTTTCTTACCATGACGTACTATATGAATTGTAATCTTTACACTCGTGTTTTTCATCTTATATGAAGATATAATTTGTACATTCTTTTTTCTTTTTTTTTGTGCACAAATTTGTACATTCTTTCATAAAAATATACTCTGATGAATTGATGACTAAAAAGAAAGTGTATCTCATAGAGATGAGGAGGATAAGAGCAATAGTAACTAGACTCAAGTTAAATATTGAGAGTCAAGATAACAATGGATGAATGAAACAGAGGAAACAAAATGTAATCAAACCGAAGATAGAATATTATTATCTCTGTGAAAACTCAGAATACTAAAACCCAGAAAGTAAAAGACATTATTAAGGTCGAGGAATCAGAGGAAAAGCTAGAGGGAAAACGAATGTACAATCAATCATCATGAAGAAGATCCAACTGTCAAAGCAGAGCTAATTAGCAAGTAGATCCAAATGTGTTCTCTCCACTGTATGTCATGTAGAGAAACCCATCTTCGTCTTTGTGTTCTTCATAGATTGCAGACATCAACGCCGCTAGTAAGAACAAGAAAAGAGAAAAAAAAACAATTCAAGACAGGGATCATACAAGTTGAAAGTTGAAGTTTCAGAAAGTTTTATAAAAATTCAAAATCCTTAAATGTTACCAGTTGGGGGTAACGTGTTCTTGACAAAGACAAAGATTGCCTTTTCTGCTCCAAGCTTGATTCTTTTCCGCACAACGTATACAAACTGCCCAACAGTTAGATCAGCTGGTACAAGATACCTAAGAGAAGAAACAAGATCAAACAGTTAGAATGCTAATGTGGATGAACTGCACTTAGGAACTACTCGCTTTAATGTAACATATTGACTCACTTCTTCTTGTCAATGTCAGGAACATCACTCTGTCCAGCTTTTTCCACAATCACCTGTTGTATTCAGTTCCTAATTAGAACAACAATATATCCTTAAAGAACTGATTTTTTTTCCGGTAAAATAGAAAAGGTAAGAGAACATACGGGAACTCTGTCTTGGTACTTCTCTTTGATGCGAGTAGATTCAGAGATTCTCATCTCTGATATACACACACAACAAAAACCATCAAGATTCAATCACAGACAATCACATAAACATTCGTAAGTTACGAATAATAACTTAATTGATTTGATATTTTTGATGTAATCTTTCACAAACGTAGAAACTAACATCAAACTATATATGCAATAGTTAAATCAGAATTATATTCTAATCCAAAATTGAGTTCCATCAACAAAGATCAGAATCATAACAGAAAATCAGAAATACAAGTATAAAAGAGAGAAAACCTAAAGAAGCAAGCAAGAACTATAAACCCTAAAGAGATTGCAGGAAAATAAAAGAGAGAAAAACAGAGAAGAAAACAATGGAACTGACCCAGAGGATTAGAAAGCTTGAAGGAGTTCTTAGCCATGGCGATTGGATCAGTATCTGCAATTATTAAGAGAGGCAAAAATAACAAAATTTTCAGGTTTATACGCAAAATCATGATAAAACCCAGAACCCTAAAGACTGTAATTGATAGAGAACAGAGAACAGATTAAACAAACCTAAAGAATGAAGAAAGTCGATGATCGTGAGAAACTAGGGTTTGTTTGATCAGAGCAAGAGGATAAAGATTGGGATTTGATTGGAAGAAAAAAAGAGGATCAAAATATTAAAAAGGAAGGGGAAGAGAGAATATTTAAAGGATGGTTTTTTAGGGTTTAATGATTGTTTCCTACACGGCACCGAAACTTGGCAATTAGTGTTTACTTTGATTTTAATTTTAATTTTAATTTATTAGTTGCCTTGGAAGGGAGAAGTAACGATTGCTTGTCTTACGTCTGCAACGAGTATACGTCGTCGGGTTGTTGTGTGTAATGACTATCGTGGGCTTTTGTTGGGTCTTTATTTGGGTTTGGATCCTCCTTGTTGAGCGTTTTGGGTCTTTTATGTATTCACACGGTTTATTGGATTAGGGATTGGAAAAAATTTCAGAATTTTTATAAATCTTTTTGTTGGAATTGACATTTGTACAAATTCATTAAAATCATTTTTTATTTGATTAATAATTTGTACAAACAATTTCAAATTCTAATTTATTGAAAATTTAAAATTTAAAATTTCATCAATAAAATCTATTTGAAAAATTTCAGAAACAATTTATAATTAAAAAATAATTAATACAAATACCACTTCTTATGATGGTATTTGAAGATTTTTTACCTTTTCAGTTTCAATTTCAAAAAAAATATACTAAAACTCTTGAAATGAAAAAAAAATATATATTCATTAAAAATTAAAATTTTGAAACTTTTAATATTATTTTTTATTTTTATAAAATACAGAGTTTAACAAAAAAATGTTATATCTCACTTTAATAATTTTAAAAAGTTTAAAATCCAAGAAAATTTTAAATATATTCAAATTTCAATTTTTTTACATTTTACTCGAATAAAAAAATATAAACCAAATAATTTTTTTAAGAATGTTAATTATTTTAATTTAATATTGTTAAATCACTAATAATTTTTATAAATCAAATCTTAGATTTTTAAAAATCTCTTTGAATTTCTAAATCAAATCCCAAATCAAACCAAATTTATTAAAATCTCATTTAATTTTTAAAAATACAAATTCTCTGAAATCTTTGATCCAATAAACCCCTTATATACATAATTTAGATTAGGATTTAATTTTTTACGATGATTTAAATAAGTTTATTTTGGAAGCTAAAGAATCAGATAATCGACATAGAAGAATATAAAACTACAATGTTCGAGCCTCTTGGTACAAAAGTGACATATATACAGAAACATTGACAAAAAAACAAAGAAAGTGTGAATAAATTCGTCTAATTGTACAGTTGAGTTTAGCACTTTTTGTTGTTCTTCTTCAATCAACTTGACCAATTAGGGACAATCTGGTTTAAAGTGTATAAAATAAAAATCCAGAGTACCAAACGTATTTGGGTTTATAGCACATATCAAAGCACTAAATTTAGAATATCCGAAAATTTGAGCTTCGGTTTCCAACTCAATGACCATTTCCCCTCCACAGACATTGTTATCATTATTCCATGATGCATTTATTTGATATTTTGATATTGACGAGCTTGCCTTTGAATACGTTCTTCAACTGTTTTAATAATAATTTCAAGTTGTGAACCACTTCCTATTTTTTTCACAGATAGCGAATTGTAGAGTATTTATTTTCAAAATAGAAAAATAGTATTAAACACTTTTTCATTCCTCAATTCTCAGATATATTCAAATACCATCTTTCTTTCGCACGTTAGCAAAAATAGTCAAAATTTTTATACAAATAATCATTTTAGAATATATCCAGATTTGATGGAACGCGGCAGAAATAAGTCAATAGCCCAAGTCTAACTAGAGTGCTGGAGAGTGGAGACACTGGAATAAAAGATGATTAATGGATTCATCTTCAGCTCAATTTATCTACTATTAAAACAAAATCTTTACTCTTTAGTACTTTCAACAATATATATAATAAAAAGCGTTTTTTCTTTTTTAATTCCAACGTCTTTGATGTTTTCTCGTTACATTATTATTCATCTCACTGTTCATCTATCATACGCGTCCACCGCTTTTTGCTATACAAATCATTCACCGCTATTAAATCTATTATTTTAGTTCTTAATGAAACAAGAAAAAGTATTCCAAAGACGTCACAAGAAAATCATGCATTCATTCCTTAAAAGTATACCTTATAATTAACCAGGTTATTTGTGTACATAATAATTTAAATTTCGTAATCGTCTTCAGAATCGTAAACTCAAACTCAGCATTTCTTTAGGTTTTTGCATGAAATTGACAGTCCACTTTAAAACGGTTTTAGTCCAGAATTTGGACCTAATGAATGATTAACTGATAGTAGATTTATCAATTATCAAAAGCATAAATCAATAAAGAACTTGCTCATTCTACGATTTATCAGCTGATAGCCATATAGCTCAAACAACTTAATGTAAATTAAAAGATATACATAGTCATTATAGAACATTGATAGCAAACGACAAAAACTTTCACCAAAACTGGTGAAGAACTCAAAAGAGATTCCAATTAAAGGTTCTAAAGGATACGCCCTCTCTAGCTAGACTCTAACTTTAGATCATAGAAACTTCAAAGAGAAACCCCGAAAAAAAAAAACAACAGAAGAAAATAAAAGGGGGCCCATGCATGGGGCTGACAAGTCATCATCATCACTATGATACTTATCTACTCTAAATAACACATCGAAAATAATAACAATAATAATAATTAAACAAAAAAAAGCTTAACAAAAGACTCTTGGTATAGTGATCCCCACATGATGATGACGACAATGACATTGATAATGATGATGATGTGGATACCATAAAGTTGAGAGTTTCATGATGATAATGTTAACAAGAGTTATGGGATTCATGCTCGATGCACATGGATGATGATGATGAGATAATATATTCTACTTACTCCAAGAATCCAGTTTTCGTCAAAACAGCATTTCTCATTTTGCTAAGATCTCTTCCTTTAAGTGTTCTTCCAACTCCTTCGCACATAGAGAAAGATGAGATCTGTGTTCTTGCTAGCTTTCTTGCAACCCATTCATGTGGAGGAACCATGCAACCATCATCATCAACATCATCATCGTCATCATGAGAATGCAAGTTATGACTACTCCTTCCGTTGCTCCTTGTGTTACCATAAACCTTGGACCAATCAGGAACATTCATAGGTGCAGATGACTGTTTTGCCCCTGAGACCTCCTTGCTTCTATGAATGTTCCACGGTGAAGATGCAAAGGAAGTAGAAGAAGTTGGGGAAGAGAAATGACTTTTGGGTATTTTAATTTCATGACCTGAAGTTTCTCCTTCTCTCAAAACCGACCACACATCTTCCTCTTGAAACTCTTCTTCCCCTTCTACTCTCATTGCAGGAGCCCTTCTGCTACTAGTTTGGCTTCTTCTTGCGCGTGAATCCATAGATCGATAGAGGGAGAAAGAGATATATAGACCAAATCACCAAATAATAAGTAGAGCCAAGAAAGAAATTCTTCTTCTACTACTAATGCAAATTTTCTTGCTTTTTAAGGTTTTATTTTTTGGGTTGTTTTGAGTTGATAATATATGTAAGAATGTGAAAGTAAGAGATAATCACAAACCACATTAAACCATCTCTCTTTGCTGGCAAATGAAAGAGAAAGACAAGTAGTGTATATGTAGAAAGCTTCAAAGATTACAAGAGCCTCTCAAAGAGAGAGAGGTTTCAGAAAACTCCAAAGAGTGTAATAATTTTGTACTATTACATAGACTAATTGCTTCTTAAATAAATCAACAGTCTGCATTACAGCTTACAAGAGTAGTAGCCTTTGGTACTATTTCCTACTGAGACCTGCCAAATCATTGACAGAGTCTGATTCATACAATGAGACAAAACAATTGTACTATATGAAAAGACTTGCTTTTATGTCAAATTATTTACTTTTAAATTTTCTTTTTCCGGTAAAATTTGAAAAATTATTACAAAAGTAAATGTTATCCCAAAAATAAGAGGACGAAATTAAATTTAACTCAAAAGCGCCTTTAATGATGTTACCTGATTAGAGTTATACTTACCATCTTATCCATAAGAAAAGAGAGGGGGAGACAGAGAGAGAGAGAGGGATCACTTCTTGCATTCAATTTTATGTACTATATTTGATGGATAGATCTTCGTTTTATTTACTGTATCAAAACTATTCGAAGAGTGTAATGAAGAAAAGACAGTTTTGGTTGTGTCGACAATATTAAAAAAAGAATAGCACAATAATAATGGCAGTTTCAGTTGAGTTGGGTAAGAGATTAAGAATTTTTACACCAAAAATACTTTGTTAAACACTAAAAGATCTAGAAAACGCATGTTCATATGGTAGTGTTGCCGTGTTGGTGAATGCCTGAATGGGGGTGATGGATTTCCGAGAATAAACAATCGGCAAAGTGACAGGTGGTGAGAACAATACCATAATAACTCCTCTCTTACCTTTGTTCAAACCAAAAAAAAAACTTATCTTATGCTCTTACTCCTGTGTGTTTTTTTTTTTGGTTATTCGATCCGTCGCGTTGTTTGTTTTCTTATTGAAACGTTAGAGAACCATCATGAAGAAAACCTTTTTCAGTCCCGAAATTTTCTAACTATTAACCATAAGAAACGTAATAATATTTTATCCCAAAATGACATAATAATATTGTACAGCATCATTGCAACAAGAATCTAAGTAATGTCTTGTCCTAAGTATCTAACTCTTAAGAAAGATTTAGCGAGATACACGCATGATATATGTACAAAAATGTTAAGACAAAGTCTCTGTTCTTTTTTTTGTCAACTAAGAAATAGTCATGTAAGCAAATAAGAACAAATACGAAAAAGAAATTAGCAACGACAAAAACAAAAGTAACGACAAATTTATATCTAGTACTGAAGAAAAAAACTATATACATATATTGTAATAGATGACTGGAAAAATAAAAATGATACTAGAATATATATAGATATGCTTTCCTTTAAATTTGAAAAAGTTCAGAAATGAAGATATAGATAACTGAAAATCTATTTTCAGTTTAATTATTTAAGTTTGAATAGTTTTTATTAATCTCATGAACCAAGGAATGCAGCTGAATCCCCCAGTCAATATAACTACAAATACCCATAAACAGGGTCGGTGAAATTATATAATATTTAAGAGCCAATTTATTTTCCAAAAATATATACTTCAAATGGTTAAATATGAAAATAGGCTACATAGCCATTGCACGGGCGGAAATTAACATTCTAACACTAAAAAGAATTGGTTATGATATTTTATATATCTTATACAATATATACAAAAGTACTTTTATTTCTTATATATAATTATTTTAGATTTATAAATCTATTTAAAATTTTAACATCAGTTTTTCTATAAAAAAATAAATAAAAAGAATTCAATGATAAAAATTGTGATTCAAAGACCGAAAATTTCATGATAAAATTAATAAATGTTATGTGAAAGTAAATCGGAATAGAGAATCATTGTCGTGAGTAGAAGTATAAGAGAGAATCGCTTTTTTGAGTTGAAGTGGAGGAGAGAAGAAATGCATAAAATCGACGGTAGTTATGAGACATGGTGTGTTGATAGTAAATACATGTTTGAGTAAGTAGATTTTAATCGAAAGTTTGAATCATGAGTGATATAATTGTTGTTACGATGGAATTTCTATTTGGTTAATGAATCAACTGATGTTATGATAGAATTTTCATTTGGTTATTTTTAAGTGTTATAAATTATAAATATTTTTTTAAGTTTGATAAAGAACAGTTCATTGATATTGATATTTTGAGTATGTAACATTAGTATACTAAGTAATTGGTTGTCATCTTCTAATAATGGGACATGTATATTAAATTTTGTGTAATGGTTAAATTTATATTTTTTGTAAATGTTTTTTGCAATGTGTTATATATTCATTTGATGTAAATTCCATTGAGGTTGATTGTTGAAAATAGAAAAGAAAAATTAGAATTGCTATTCAGTTTTTATTGAATATTAATTCCATAAAGCATGTATTGTCAAGAATTATTAACTTCTTCATATCACTTTTCATTGTCATCTGTTCAAAAGTCCATACATCATAAGTTAAACGTTTCGAGTTGCTAATATTAACCATCACTTTATATTTTACACACATCTACGCTAGCATAAATTTTTTTTTTTTTTGTTTTATACCTTGATAGAAAGTACTACATAACTTTAAAAATGAATATGACATCAGTTACATCTATATTTACTGAACGAAGCAAAAATTTGATCTTGTAATATTTTCCCTACGAATTTATTTCTAATTGAAATTTTCGGTAGACATTTTATGTAATAAAAAGGTATACTCAGTTGGTAGAAAAGATAACTTCATATTTATGTACAACTCTAATGCTTCTTATCCATATAAATTATTGGTGCTTCTAAATCTGGTGGGTATACTGAGTTAATAGGTAAAAATTTTGTGTGTAAAATTTCCACAGTTTATTGCAGGTAGTTCTATTTCCATACTAAAAAAATAATTCGAAGTTCTATATTATTTTCATTCTATTTGAGATTAAAAAAAGTTATATTTGTTAAAAAAATTTATTACATAGAACAGAAATTGTGGTTTAGAATTTAGTTGAGGAATCAATATCATAAATCCAAGTATAGAAATTTTAAGAACATCTATATTGACAATTTTTATACAGTTTTTAAATATTAAATTTTTTAGAAAAAATAAAAAAAGATGAGCCAGATGAAAAATAATTTTTCATTTGAGAAACTCAAAAAAAAAAAAAAAGAGAAATCCAAGTAGATCCTGCTTACTGATTGGATCTCTTGATTAAAAAATATAATTTGTAAAAATAAATTTTTATATTTTTTAAAAAATCCCCATAGTTTTCACTAATACATATAGCTAAAGGTTTTTGGCCGCTTAACGTCATCAATATATCAACATTCTTTCGATGAAAAACACGTGTGTGCATGAAAGAGCATTCTAGATATTTCCACATGAATTTTAAAAAGTGAAAGTATTATATTCTTAATTTCATTTCAGACATCTATATATTCACCAATTTAACCCTTAAATATATAAGAATATTGGGTTTAAAACCGACATAAGGAACTATTTTTTCTATTTTCTTGAGCCTCTAGTCCCACAATTCTCAAGTCCAAAAATTTCCGTGAGAACCAATTATCTCCCAAACATACTCGAGGCATCAGAAGGAGGTTAATATTTAAGTAAAAGAATTATTAGTTATGAGAGGAAAAAATAGACTAGATTTGTATAAGTTAATGTGTCTTATAGTTAAGAAAAAAAATCAAAATGTGAGAGAACAAAACTTGGCTAAGGTTATATGCATGGTTTTTCTTGAAGAATAAAATAGAAAGAGTGCACATTACTTGTGAGAGAATACGCATTATCCGATTACATTAAAGAAATGTATACAATGTTTTTTATATATAAGAGTTGAATATATTGTTGCGAAAAAAATAGGAGAACTTCGCATGAAGGGAAAAAAAAAAAAATTATTGGTGAGTATCTTGGGTCGAAATGTTAAGAAAGGCTAAAAACATGCATGCTTATAGACATGGTCCTGATATTGTAGATCTGCATCCATGATTTTTGTCAATATGGTCTTAAACGGACTGGTCGTAGATATGTCTGCATGTTAATCAAGCTTAATCGCATGCAATCCCATAAGCATATGTGTCTTTCATTTATTTATCCAATTTTCCATGATGTAATTTCTCATCTTTCGATAAAGTTCAAGGAAAAATACTGTTTTTTTTCAATAAAGGTTGATGAGGTGGGCATGTTGCCAAACCTTGAAAATTGATATGCCTGGCTCATGCTCTTTGTTTGATGAGGAAGAAACTTGAGTTACAATATTTTTTTTTTGGGTGCAAACTTGAGTTACAATATATTCATAAACTTTCTAGGATTATTTTTCAATTAAAGGTGTGTTGGTGCACTTATGAACTTTGAGGGGTATTTATGAATTGTGCTAGTTAATCCGCAAAACAATTTGTTTAGTAGTTGGAGTTAACTTTTGCCAAAAAGATACAACTGGAGTTAATCAATATCTCTAGGTTCGAACCATATACATTATCTAACATATATAATCATTTTTTTAAATAATGTAAGCAATTTTAATATATCTCTCAGGATGATTGTTTTTGGAATTCATCTCTTTTCTTTTCTTTATATGATATTCTGTTTAAAAATGTCATATGAAGTTCATGTAGCTCTACATCAAAATCATTTGATAATAGATGATCAAAAACAACAACAAATTATTTAATAATAATAGAATTTTATCACCCATGAACTTATGAGATTGATGAATACCAAATGCTGATTCACTTTTTTCCGTATGCTCTGCCTAACTATAAGAGTCTAAGATCCTTCATAACAATAACGAAACCAGGACTCAACTTGGTAATTGATTACAAAAGAAAAACAAATCTTATTCCTCCAAAGGATCCTACAAAACCTCTTCATTCACAAAATTTTCAACAACGATCTTTATCATTTATCCAATGAAAGTCCAAAATAAATACAACCGCATTATGTTTGTAATTGCATGATTATAAAAGGATCATTACGAGTTCTAGACAAATTATACATTATTATACCAACGAAACAAAGATAAAATTGAGTCTGCTCATATATCAAAGATCATCAAAGAGGTTCCAAACAAATCAAGCCTGTGCATTAGCTCCAGCAACAATCTCAAGAATCTCTCCAGTAATCTTAGCTTGACGCTTTCTATTATACACCATTGAAAGCGATTTCTTAAGATCCGAGGCATTATCCGAAGCACTGCTCATTGCACTCATTCTAGCTGCGAGCTCACTCGCCAACGACTCCTGTAAAGACCTAAGAATCTGACTGTTAAGATACAGAGGCAACAAAGCATCAAGAATCTGAACAGGATCTTGCTCGAATTGCAAGATGGGCGAGAAATCAGCGGTTGGCGTCCGGAAAGTCTCTCTTTCAACCGTCAGTTTCCCTTCTTTCGTCGTTAACCTGAACAGTTCGTCTTCAGCAGCATCCACACAGTTCCCATTGATGTCACAAATCTCTCCTTTAGGGGACAGAGGCAGTAGCGTGTGGATCACGGGTTCTGACTTGACCAAAGACACAAACTTTGTGTACAAGAGCTCGACTTTGTCGACTTCCTCGCTTATAAACAGAGAGAAGACATCATCAGCCACAGCTTGAGCTTCTTTCGCCGTCGGTAAAGTTCCGGCTTCAAGGTATTTGTCGACGGGGATGTACGGACGACGGAGGAAGTACGAGTTTCCCTTCTTCCCCACGCTAATCACTGTGTAATCAAGACCAAGACCCTTAAGCTCCTTGATCCTTGCCTCTGCTTTCTTGATGATGAAGTTGTTGAATCCACCGCATAAACCACGATCTCCGGTGACGACAACGAGTGCCACTTTCTTAACCGGTCTGATCTTGGTTAAGGGCACGTCGATATCATCGGTCTGAAGCTGTTCGTTGATGTTGTAAAGAACCTCCACTAGGGTTTCCGAGAATGGACGTCCGTTGACGACAGCTTCTTGAGCTCTCCTGACTTTTGCTGCAGCGACAAGCTTCATAGCTTCAGTGATCTTCTGAGTGTTTTTGACTGAATCGATTCGGTCTCTGAGCTCACGAAGAGAGGATTGGATTGGAGCAACTGAGGAAGATCTTGACGATGGAGAGGAGTTGTGATTTGGGAGAGGAAGTGGGTTGAGAACAGAACGGAAGGACAAGGAAGATGAATCAGAAAGTGATGGTTTTGATGAAACCCACATTGTTGTTAGATTAGTGCAAGCCATTGTTCTTGATCTTGTCCGGAGAGAAGAGAAGTTTTTCTTTTCTTTTTGTTTTTTTTGGTTCTTGTTGTTTGTTTAGACGGTGTTTTTTGCTTTAACCTTATCTATGTTGTTTGATTGTAAGAGAGAAGAAAGGAAAGAAGAGCAATTTGAGTGGAGGGAATAGAAGGTGATGGATGAGGTTTGGAGATAAGGTTTATTCTCTTTTGGGTTTTTGAAGTCCTCAATGTAGGACCCATTTTGTTGACGTGGCGTTGCATAAGTGGAGAAACCGAGATCTTCAAAAAAAAAAAATTTGGTGGGATATCTACTTCTTTTGTTTATCAGCCAACCAATGCTTATGTGTTTTGAGTCTCTCCCAATGAGAGGAAATATCTGATAACAAGTGATAGGAAACTCGTATGTTTCGGTTTGATTTGGTTTAGTCAGATAAACTTGTACTTACGCAATTGAACACCTTACAAGTTAGTAACTTACATACGTGATTTGAATTGCTTCCTCTGCTGTAACGTCATCATCACCTAATTCTTCGAAGGAAAAAAAAAGAATATTTTATTGCATGAAGTTACAAAAAAAAATTGTTTACTTTGACTTGTTTTATCTTCTATATATCACCAAACACTCTTCTATTTACGTCGATCGATTTCTCAAAGTCCGTTATTGCATTATTCATCGCTATTTATATATAATAATACAAAGGATGCCCAATTTGTTGGGTCATAAACTTTAACTGCATCTAGGGTTATAAGCAACCCACGCGAAATCAGCCCCAGTATCAACATGAACCTTCATCGTCTGAGAATTTGAGAAAAACCCAGTCAGACAAAGATCTCATATGGACACAGGGAGCGACTTAACGTGGGGTGCTCCTAACTATAAACACAATGAAAGTTTTGATCCATCAAAATCGACATTCTTTAACTCACGTAACAATTAGAAAATACAGTAAAATTGGTTGAACTGCATGGATAAATTGGATGGTCCAAACCCATNTTTAAAGGTTTTTTTTTTTTTTTTTTTTTTTTTGTAACAATGATCTTCTTATGAAAAACTCATAGAAATTAGTGAAAGAGAAAGATAATCCAAAGTGTAAGTAAATTTCCTTGTTTATAGAAAACTGTTGTTGTCTTGGAATTGGATCATGGAGGCCTTCACCACCACCTACCCATTTGGTGTTAGTAGTTAGGTCACGAAATCTGCACCATCCACCCATTTGGTATTGAGTAGATATACTAGTCTGAATCTAAACAAAATATTGATGGAACTTCACATGGTTTGCCTTCTTAATTATCAACGTTTTCCCCTATGGGTTTAGTAAAATGTTACTAGGATTAAACAAAATATTATGGTATTTTTATGATCTACGTCAACTCTAATTCGATTCAAAATAATTAAGCAGATACTCGTCGTAACTCGCAAGTTTTAACAAATCTACAAATTTACTTCTACATTAAAATGAAACGAATGCGTCAAACCGGAATATCTGAGCAAAAAACCGGATTCGACAGACTAAAACAACTCCCATCACAAAACGCTGTCGTATCGAATCTATCTAAACGGCAGCGGCTCTGACCGTTTCATACTTCGTCACCGGGACCGATCTAAAGGGGTTTATGAAACCTTTCCTTAGCTTAGGGTTTTGTCCACATCAACTGAGAAAACAAAAATGGACTTCGAGAAGAGAAAAGCCGCGACGCTAGCGTCAATACGTTCATCAGTAACGGACAAATCTCCGAAAGGCTACCTCGACGAGCCTATCGTACCTCTCCTCGAAACCATCAACCACCACCCATCGTACTTCACCACCAGCTCATGCTCAGGTCGAATCTCAATCCTTTCACAACCCAAACCGGAACTAAACCCTTCAACTAAGAAGAAAGCACGTGGCGGCACGTGGCTATACATCACGCACGATCACGCAGATCCGGATTCGGTAATCTCTCTCCTTTTCCCTTCACAGTCAACTCAGATTGACCAACCAAGCGAATTAGTCTTCAGATTCGAGCCCTTGATCATTGCCGTGGAATGCAAGGATTTGGGTTCTGCTCAGTTTCTTGTGGCGACAGCTATCTCCGCTGGGTTTAGAGAGTCGGGGATCACTTCTTGTGGTGATGGCAAAAGAGTAATTATAGCTATAAGATGCTCGATTCGAATGGAAGTGCCTCTTGGTGATACAGAGAAGCTTATGGTTTCACCAGAGTATGTGAAGTTCCTTGTTGATGTTGCTAATGAGAAGATGGTTGCTAATAGGAAACGAACCGATGGGTTTGGTTTAGCGCTGACATGTAACGGTTTCAAGAATCCAGATGCTAATGATGTGGATGAAGATGATAACTTCGAGAATGTAGCTGGAACTCATGATTCTAGTGTCAAAGATGGAGACTTGCATACTGGTAAGATAACGAATTTGTGTGTATCAGTAAGTGAGAGCTTGAATAGTAGTGCAGTAGAGTTGGACATAATGTAGTGTTTATGGTTAGAATTTAAGTTATGTTTACTTGGTTTGCAGGATAAGTTTCCAAATTTTAAACGTGACAGCCAGTTTCCGTATCTAAATCATTGGCAGGGCTTCAGCAAGATCTTATGCCGCTCTCAACAATATCTGTTATCGGGGAACCTGTTGAGAAGCTTCACCTTTGGGGACATTCAGCTTGTACGATAGATAAAACAGACCGGAAAGAAGTTATTGTGTTTGGTGGTTTTGGAGGGTTTGGTAGACATGCTCGAAGAAACGAGTCTATGTTGCTTGACCCTTCATGTGGATCCTTGAATTTGGTCGCAGTTAATGAATCTCCATCATCACGACTTGGGCATACGGCTTCTATGGTTGGCGATTGCATGTTTGTGATTGGAGGAAGGGCTGATCCCTTGAATATTCTTAATGAAGTGTGGATGCTTGATGTAACTAAGTCTGAATGGAGCTCACAGAAGTGCATTGGAAGTGAATTTCCTCCGAGGTATAATGTAATTTTATTTGTCCATTTCTTCAACAAGTCTTTCACCTACTCCCAATGATGGACTTTCCTGTCTTTACAAAATAGTTTTGGAAACTTTTAGTTATGTTTATTGCATTTGGTTTGATGCTTATGTTGCTTGTTGCTTTGGCATCCCTTCAGATATTGCTATCTAGAAAGGTTCCTTCTAAATGCAAATTCTTTGAATTGTGCAGGCATCGGCATGCAGCAGCCAGTGTTGGCTCAAAGGTATACATATTCGGTGGGCTTAATAATGATAAGATATTATCATCTTTGCACTATTTGGATACAAAGGACCTTCAGTGGAAAGAAATTGAACAGCGAGGTCAATGGCCGTGCGCGCGCCACTCTCATGATATGGTTGCATATGGGTCTCAGTTATTCATGTTTGGAGGGTACAATGGGGAAAAGGTACTCGATGATCTGTACAGCTTTGATGTCCAAAGCTGTTCTTGGAAACTTGAAGTGGTTTCTGGAAAATGGCCTCAAGCCAGATTTTCCCACTCGATGTTTGTGTATAAGCATGTTATTGGCATAATTGGAGGATGCCCTGTTTCACAAAATTGTCAAGATTTGATTCTGTTAGATCTGAAGCACCGATTGTGGAGGAGTGTGAGACTGGAGTTTATGAACAAAGAATTATTTGTCCGAAGTACGGCTAGTGTTCTTGGCGATGATCTTATCGTTATTGGGGGTGGGGCTGCTTGCTATGCTTTTGGGACAAAGTTTAGTGAACCAGTGAAAATCAACTTGATTCAATCAGTGAATGTGAGTGAAAATCATGTTCCTGCCCAACTCGA
The DNA here is from genome assembly GCA_900406495.1 of Sisymbrium altissimum. NCBI lineage: Eukaryota > Viridiplantae > Streptophyta > Magnoliopsida > Brassicales > Brassicaceae > Sisymbrium > Sisymbrium altissimum. Next base: position 13,606 of record OVBI01001212.1, on the reverse strand, counting down.
AGATGCTTCTGTAAAAGTGAATAAAAACGATGGAGATTTCAAGACTGAAACTTCTGTGTTTCAACCGTCGGTGATACAGCTAGAAAGAAAGTATGCAAAGCTTGGCAAGGACATACTTAAAAATTTTGGATGGTTAGACCTTGAGAGGAAGGTTTATTCACACGAGAAAGGTCTCTATATCTGCTTCCCCGTGACTGAGAAGTTTTCTGAACTTTTCCATGAAAAGCAGCTTCAGGGCAAGGACTTAGAAGGGTCAGAAGATGATTACCTTACCAGCCAACTCACAAAGGGTCTATCTTTGAAGGAAATATCCAGCTCAGTGGCTTTGAATCTATTGAAGGAACTTGGTGCTAAAAAACTCACTAATGTTGCTGTTGAAGCCAAAAAAGTTGCAAAGTCCCCGTTACAGAGAATGAAAGAAGCTATCACGTCTATACTTAAACAGAAAGGTCTACCAGAGGAGCTTTTGGATGAGCTTCCACAGAAGTAAGTGTTACAAAATGCTGATTTTATATAATGTTAGGGGACTAAAAAGTTGTTTCACTTCCATCAAGTAATCATTGTGTGTTTCCTCTATTGGTAGATGGGAACGGCTTGGTGATATCGTTGTGCTTCCTGTAACATCTTTTAAAGATCCAGCTTGGAGCTCTATAAGTGACGAAGTTTGGTCTACTGTTGCTATGTCGCTTAGTGCCAACCGCCTTGCACGCCAAGTATGTATTAAGTGTAAATCTGTAGTTTGCAACTTCATTGATTGTGATTTGTGTGGTTTAATGGTTTTTCTTATCTGTTCATCTTTGATGCACCTAAAAAATTCATATTTCATTAGTTGTAGTAAGCACTTTGTCTCACCTCAGTTACATTTACTTACCAGGGACGAGTGGAACCCAACGGTACAAGGGACAGTACATTGGAGATTCTTGTGGGAGACGATGGATGGGTGGATCACCGTGAGAATGGGATCTTGTACTCTTTTAATGCTACCAAGTGCATGTTCTCATGGGGTAATCTCTCAGAAAAGCTCCGTATGGGTAACATGCCCTGCGAAAATGAAGTTGTGGTGGACCTTTTTGCTGGAATTGGATATTTTACCCTCCCATTCCTTTTGAGGTAGGCCATTCAACAAATGAAGTAGACAAAAGAAAATTTTACAACCACAAATCTTCTAGATCTCTTGCGGCTTCAATTCATTTCTTATTATACTTTTGCAGGGCAAAGGCAAAGTTGGTATATGCTTGTGAATGGAATCCCCATGCTATTGAAGCACTTCGACATAACGTTGAAGCAAATTTTGTTTCTGACCGTTGTATCATTCTTGAAGGGGATAACCGGATCACTGCACCCAAAGTACGGTTGATGATATTCCAAAACTGCTCATAATCTATTCAATCTTGGGAAAATTGTTTATGTTCTAAGTGTTAGACAAAATAAGTCGCTGAGTAATAAATTTCGGGTTTCAAATGGTTCTCAGGGAGTAGCTGACAGAGTCTCTCTTGGTCTTATCCCGACTAGCGAAGGAAGCTGGGTCACAGCTATTCAGGCATTAAGGTGGTTTTACACTTCCTTTGAACTTGTTCTTTACCTAAATTAACAAGAACCTGCAACATAAAATTTGTAAGTAACACGTCGGTATGGGTTCACTAATGTTTCTGTTCTTGGTATTGGAACTTGCAGGCCCGAGGGAGGAATACTCCATGTGCATGGAAACGTCAAGGACTCGGATGTGAGCACTTGGACCGAGCATGTCTCCAAATCATTAAGTGATATCGCCATAGCCGAAGGTAAAAGCTTAATTTATAAATCTGGTTGGAACAAAAGCTGTCAAAAGCATTTTGAACTGAAAGGAAGGTCATGTCTCTGAGTCAAGACTGTGGTTTCCTAATTTAAGTGTATAACTAAGGCTTATATTTTCGGTTTTCATGGTTCAGGTCGTAGCTGGGAAGTTACAGTAGAACATATAGAGAAGGTGAAATGGTACGCTCCTCGGATTCGCCATCTTGTCGCCGATGTGAGATGCAGATGAAGATGACGATGCAGCCTAAAGACTTCCCATTGTATTGTGTAATTTGTAAGATCTCAAATTCGATAGCCGGTTTGTTTCTTTTTCTGAGACATTTGTTTTGACCAGCTTACCCAGTTATCTGAACCGGCATCATATATTACAATTTTGGGTTTGTATGAATATGTTTACTTATAAATTATGGCTAATAAGCAAGTTTTCTTTTATCCGTTATGATCTTCCATGTTGTCAATTCTTTATTTTGGGTGAACACAAGAACAATAGCATATGATCAACTGACCGGAAGAATTTCCCCTTTTGGCTCTGTGTCTCGATTCATCATTGTGCGAAATTCCTCATAATTTATGAGTCCATCCTGCAACAGAGTTCATTACAAGATTTCAAAGCCGGTTATAATCTTTGATGCTAGATCGTGTACCGGGGACTAGCTTACATTATTGGTATCGACTTCAGATATGATTTGTTTGATGCTAGCTTCATCTCCCACACCATGCTCCTTCATTGCTATCTCCAACTGATCCCTCGTTATGTGCCTATCATTAAACTTCTATCACATTGCTCCTCGGAAGGACATGAAATGATTCTCTTGACAACAAGAATGGTTGCTTGGTCTAAAGCAACAATGGAGGGAACTTACGGTTAGTTCCTTACCCGTCTTTGTCTTTGTCAAAGTGTTGGAAAAGTTCGTAAACCTGCTCTCGATCCAATTTGTGTCGACTATGCATCATCATCACAGAGATAAACTCCTCTCTGTCGATGGTTCCATTACTGTCCAAATCAGCCTGAAAATTCATCATTATGTGTTGGTTTATTTGAAAAGATCTCGGATAAAGAGTAATCAAAGAAATGGCGAGTTATGAGACACTGCGATGATAACTCACCGCTTCTATGAGTTGCTTTACTTCGGTCTCAGTGAGTTTAGAGCCAAATTTAGTTAGCCCTCTTCTGAGCTCTTCATGAGTGATTGTGCCACTATTGTCTGTATCCATGTTTGTGAATATTGTTTCAAGACCTTTGATTTCCTCTTTTGATAGCTTCTTTGAGAGAACCTGCAAACCACCAATACGCACAAAATCACAACCAATGATTCATATAATACAAAGATGGGATAGGAAGAAAGATCATTTGCCAAGATATGAAATGTTTCCATTGATTAGACAACACATTAAAGAGGTAGCTCTAAACACTTTGTTTACCTTTAGAAGTAACAAATCAAGAAAGCATTAAGTTTATCACCGGTCACAAATGGAGGAATGCCGCAGAGAAGGATGTACAAGATAATCCCTGCACTCCAAATGTCAGCTTCTTTCCCGTAGTTTCCTTGTAATACTTCAGGAGCAACGTAATAACTACTCCCGACGCTATCCCTGAACGCTTCTCCTGTATATTTGTTTGGTTACAGAAACAATGCATCAATCATATGAATATAAGAATCAGGTGAAACTAACTAATATGGCACAGTCTCGAGCTTGCCTTTTTCGATGAAGACAGAACATCCAAAGTCGATTGCCTTGAGCATAGCATTCTCTTCATTACTTGACAGCAACAAGTTCTCAGGCTTAAGATCACGATGCATCACACCCATGTTATGACAACTCTGCACAATATTCACAATCTGCCTGATGACTCCAACAGCATCTTTCTCTGAGTAACTCTGAGCTTTGGAGATCTTGTTGAATAAATCTCCACCGCCACAAAATTCCATCATCAAGTGAACAGAGTCTTGGTCTTCGTAAGCACATTTGAACTCGATGATGTTTGGTTCTCCAGACAAATGCTCCATAATCTGAATCTCTCTCTTCACAGACATTTTAGCTTCTTCACTCTTTAGCTTCTTCTTGAGTATCGACTTGCAAGCGTAAGTCTTACCTGTAGATATCTCCTGGCATTTTCGAGTTATGCCGAACTGACCTTCACCGAGTTTCTCCCCGAGGATGTAAAGCTTCTTGATGTTCTCGAATGGTTTATCAAGAATGGCCTTCTTCGTTGATGTTTTACTGGAGAAGCAACCCATTTGATCTTCGTGGGAGTTTTCAGAGATTTTTCTTCGTAGGGTTTTAGAGTTCAATTGAAGATGAAGTTTCGAGGAACCTAAAGTCAGTATTATTTAATTTAGTGCTAAAGATCGTCAAAATGTAAAGATTGTAGGAGAATTTATAAAGTTCTTCTTGTATGTTTGGGTAATCATTACTATCTTCTTCTCTTTTCGTCAACGGTCTTTCTACTTTGTTGTTTTGTATGTATGTATTTTTGTATTATTGCGTTTACTTCATTTTCGTATTTTTACAAGAAAAAGGATTAAGGAGCTTTCCAAGAAAACTACAAATAACAAGTGCATTGATTACAACTTGCAAGAAACACAACAACGTTAACACATATTCAAGATCTTTTAACACCTTTCACCTCAGTTTTCCCCGGTTTAGCTATTCATCATCTCCTGGTTAAACAAAAACCGCTTTCAGGTGAGACAAGAGTAAAGAGCGCTAAATGAGCATTAATGGGTGCCAACTAGTTTCCCTTGTGGCTGCAATTTGCCATCTCTCATCATCGCACAAAATTCCTCGTAGTTTATTCTTCCATCCTGCAAAGAACCGGCTAAATGTTAAACCGGGAAAAATATGAGAAACCAAGAAATTATAGACGGCGATTTACATTATCTGTGTCAATTTCTGATATGACTTGTTTGGCATTAGCTTCATCTCCCATACCATGCTTCATCAATTTCTCCTTCGTTATATACCTTTTGTATGTAAACAAGCAAATCCACATTGATGTTATTAACATTCTATCTCACTAAACACAAGAAATGATTGATGGTGATGGACTCGTTAAACGTACCCGCTTTTGTCTTTATCAAAGTATTGGAATGCTTTGTGCAAATTTTCATCTGTAACTAGTAAGTGTCTCTCCGTCGTCGCTGAGATAAACTCGTAGACGTCCAGTCTTCCATTGCCATCCAGATCAGCCTGGACAAAAGTATATATCGTTATGTGGTTCGGATTCTCTCATTTTAAGATCAACAAAAGCAGTTAAATAACGACGGTTTCTTGATACTCACGGCTTCCATGAGTTGCTTAGCTTCAGGCAGAGAGAGATTAGATCCAGGTGTATCTAGCCCGCATCTGAGCTCTCCGTAAGTGATTGACCCGCTTCTGTCAATATCCATACCCTCAAACCATGTTTTAAGATCGTTGATTTCTGCTTCCGCTAGACCATTTGCGATAACCTGCAAATCAAACACACAAATCACAAAATCCAAAGTCAGGCAGCGGTTGATGAGAGATTTTTTTTATATTTGATTAGAGAAGACAAGAGATGGCAACTTTTACATTAAGAGCTAGCTTCTTAATCATGTTCATAGCTCCAAATTGCTTCATACGCAATACCAGAACATTATCACTAGGCTTCTGTGGAGCTTCGCTTTGGATCCAAGGATGCTCTTTAAAACCAGAAATGGATTGCTTGTTAGAGACAGCCATAAATAAACTCACACTAGTTTTAGAAAGAAGTAGATAAAGACTGCAAGATTCACATAGTGTCATTCTAAGGCCTAAACAGATTTTTCATTCTTGCTTCTTTTTAGAATCACAAAGAAAGAGGCTTACCAAGAATATCGGCAGCAGAGATTCGTTTTTTCGGGTCTTTGGTTAGCATCTTCTTGACAAGATCCTTGGCGCTCTCAGATATACAAGGCCATGGTTGGCTCTCCAAATCAAGTCTTCCTTTCCTAATCTCATATTCTACAGTAGAGCAGAAGATACAATTACAGATCTAACCAGACCAACCAAGACTATGAGAAAATGAAGGCATGTAGTAAAGCGTGAGCTTTTACCAGTCTCAAATGGGTGTTTGCCGCAGAGTAGGAGGTATAATATAACACCTGCGCTCCATATATCGATCTCTTTCCCGTAGCTTTCCTTTAGTAATACTTCAGGAGCAGAGTAGTATTTACTGACGACTTTACCCTTCAATTCTGTTCCTGTAATTGTTGCCAATACAAACAATTCTAAACATGGTAATATGGCATACTTCACAACATGAGTTACTCTGAAGCTAAAAATTGACTAAACAGAGTCTATATCAGAAACAGAGTTACTAAATAGAGTGTTCTGTTCTAAGCTTATGAGACTTGTATAAGGGTCATACTTTCTTGATTGAAGTTAATGAGAAAATCTGTTGTTGTACGTTCCGGCTCACCTTGTTTGATGTAAACAGAAGATCCGAAACCAATAGCTTTGAGCACGGCGTTCTCATCCTTACTCGAGAACAAGAAGTTTTTGGGCTTGACATCACGATGAATGATACCCTTAGAGTGACAAATCTCCAAAGCTTTCACAATCGACTTCAAGATTCCAGCAGAATCTTTCTCCGAGTAATAGCTATGTGCTTGGATCCTATTGGACAGCTCTCCACCACCACAATATTCCATCAGCATGTGTATTGACTCTTTGTCCTCGTACACACCCTTGATCTTTACGATGTTGGGCTGTCCGGAGACGTGGTTCATGATCTGAATCTCCGTCTTCACAGCTTCTGTAGCTTCCTCTCTGCTTAGCTTCCTCTTGGGTATGGATTTGCAGACGTAGGTTTCGCCTGTGGAAATCTCTTGGCACATGTAAGTTATCCCCAAGTTACCTTTTCCCAATTCCTTCCCGATGCTATAAACCTTTTTTATGTCTTCCAATGGTTTCCCTAGTATGTTCTCTGGCTCTACTTCCGACAGACGTAGGTTTTTACTCCCGCAGCAACCCATTTGGTCTGAGTGGGAATTGTTAAGAGATTTTTGTAGGGTTTAGAGAAGATGAGCTTGGAGGGGATTAAAGGAGAGAAGAGAACCTCAATCGTCAAAATGTAAGATTCAGGAGCTGGGATTTTAAATTTTAATGCAAACACGTATAGTAACTTGGTCTTCTTCTTTCTTTGCCAAACATTGTTCTTTAAATATTCAAAGTAACATTGGTCATTTTGTTTAATATTCTTTTTCTCAGCATTTAGTATATAAAATTATAATTGGACTTTCTCGAAGACTTTGACTTGTCGAATATTGGACAAGTTCTAGGATATGTCTCGATATTTGTCACAAACGCGTATGAAAAGGTTGTGTCTACGTATACAAAGGATTACAAATGGCTATATTGACAGATATCTAAACTATCCCCCATTACACGTCTAATATCAGAAATATGTTATAACGTATAGTATATCCTCCTTGAATGGAAACATAAAATCCCGAATATCTAGTTTCGAACGCATTTAGTGGAATTCATGTTGTTCTGATGCCTACAAATCTATTTGGAATCTTGGATATGGATGTGTGTTGCCGTGTTCAGGCCAGGTTCAAAAAGGATGGATTAAGATACCATGATTCAAATGTTAATAATATTTTTTTAATTTTTTTTTCTATAATTGGGGTTTATTCAAAAAAAAAAATTCTGAAAAAGCCCATCCATATTTTCGTTTTTATCATATTTTTTTTAAAAAAAATATCTTATAAAAAGTCCAAATTTATAAATTTTGGCTTAGACCCAAAAACAATTTTCCCCTAAAACCAATAAATTATCAAATAAATTCTAAAAAGATAATCCCTCTGTTTCAGAATAATTGGCTTTTTAGAGAAACTTTTTTTTCCAAACTATTTGATTTTTTCAATTTACAATGTAATATTAATTAGATTCCAATTTTTTCTAACCAATATAATTATACATGCAATTTTATCATTGATTGAATTGTGGTTAAATAAGTAATAAATGTTGTTTTATTATAGAAAAACTTTAAAACTAAATGATTTCTTAATTGTTGTGTCAAACTCTAAAAAATTAATTAAAGTAAAACAGAGAGAATATATAATTATATTTCCTCATTTTTCATTCAGACACTATATCAAGTGAATTCTAAAAAAATGACATATATAAAGTTATATTTCATCTCTTCTTATTCAGCCACTTCATCAAGTGAGTTTTTAAAAAATGAAATATCAGCATTTTCCTCTCTTTCTCCCCCTTATTTTCTAATTTACCTACTTCAAACTCATTATTTTTTACTTTTTTCAACCTCCTTACCATAATAACTAATCCAAACAAATAAAATAATATTAAAATCTTTTAAAAAATAATATAAAGAACAAAAATTCTGAAGGGGGTTTAATTGAAATTAAATAAAAATAAAAATTTCAGAATAAACCCACATCATCCTAGTAGTTCTAAAATTTTGACATATCATCACTTATTTTAATAAATTTATAAAAGAATGAAAAAATTATAAAATTATAAATTTAGAAAAATTATTTCCTTTATTAATAATCAAAAAGGAAAATCAAAAAAGTAAATCATAAAACAAAAATGATTAAAATTTTTTTAAAAAAAGAAAGTTTTTTCCAATAAGAAAATTTCAAAAAAAAAAATTATAAACGAAAAAAATTTCTTTTTCTTAGAAATCATAAATCCGAGGAAAATAGAAATTATTACCCTTATATAAAGGTATATATTTTATCATAAGTGAGAGACCGTATGAGAAATAATCACCATGTGTGTCAATTTATTATTGATCTTTTTTTAAAAACATCAAAAGTTAATTAAATTAATTAATTATGTGAAGAAAAAAATTATTTTATAATAATGAGAAATTTTTTGAGGTTTTTAACGGATAGAGATGGCTTTAGGTTTATAAAACATTATATTGAATAATTTAATATGAAATTTAACAGAAAATTTAAATATATGATCAATATTAATATGTTAATGTAAATTATTTTATTTGAATTTGTTATTATATGTGACTATGTTTTAAAAGATTTATTTTAATGTAATTTTTTTAAATTGTAAAACATAGACATCATAGTCTTTTAAGGGTATTTATAAATTTATTTATTCATAAATTATATTTAGTTTTAAATGATATAATATTTAAAATCAGATTGAAAACTTTTTATTCATTTAGAATTTTTTATTTTTCTAAATATTTATTCTATTAGTTTTTTAAATTTATTTATTATGGGTTATAAAAAAAATATTTTTAAAAAATTCAAAATAAATTTTATTATTAATTTTTTAGTTTTTACCTGTTTATTAGGCGGATCCTATCTAATATGTATATAAAATATAAATTGACTGTATTTCTAAAATAATTTTTACTTGCTATTATAATTATAAGGTAAAAAATAAATATTGAATAATTATATACTCATAAAATTTTCCATGGTAAAAATAATCTTATTATTTATAATAAGAATTACAAAAACAAAAGTTTGATGTCAAAAAAAAAAAAAACAAAAACAAAAGTTTAAGATTAGTGTTACTTTCAATTAAAATAAACTAAATATTTTTGAATACTTATTAAAATTTGATATATAGTTTTAGATTAAATGTAAACATTATTCTATTATTTATTTTGATTAACACCTAGTTATTTTAATTATTTTCTTCTCGTAGATAAAGATTGGTTTTGGTTTTGAGATTCTCCTACTCGAATAGGGGTTAATCATACCTCAATGGATCATCAGGGAGGCATCATGACTAAATAAATAAATTTTGCGTTATCGTGACGACTACATGACCACTATGGAGGCTGAGATTAGACCGAGAAGAAGTTGGTATCCACGTCAAGCCAAGAAAGCGAGGAAAGAGGCTTGCCTTATCTGTTTCGACGACATTGATACTCCTCTCATGTTTTCAGTTGACATGTGCAAGCATCGGTATTGCTTTAACTGTGTGAAACATCATATAGAGGTGAAGCTGCTTGATGGAACGATACCGAACTGTCCTCATCATCGATGCAAGTCACAGCTATCAATAGATAAATGTGACAATCTTTTGACTCCAAAGCTGAGATTAATGTGGAAACAAAGGATTAGTGAGGAGTCAACTCCTTTCACAGATAGGTTTTATTGTCCATACCCAAGATGCTCGTATCTAATGTCCAAAACCGAGCTTTCTGCTACATGTTCTGCATCTGGTGGACTTAGGACATGCTTCAAATGCAGTGGCTCCTTTTGTATCAACTGCAAAGTTCCCTGGCATAGTATGCTATCGTGCACCGATTACAAGAAGAGATGGCGTACTACTCAATTTGATGATGATGCAATGCTCGATTCTCTGGCAAGAGGTTATCGATGGCGTCGATGTGGCAAGTGCCACCAGATGATTGAGCGTTCTTTCGGATGCGGTCGCATAAAGTGCAGGTATCTCTCTTAAGGAAACAAACAATCCCCTCTCATGTTTATTAATTATATTTATGCATATATATACATATATAATATAAAGACTTGTTTTCATACAGTTTTGGTTTCTTTCTATGTAAACTTTTTAGGTGTGGACATGTTTTCTGTTACGACTGTGGAGCCGATTGGTACAGCTCAACCCATAAAGGTTGCAATTCTCTGGTGGAGCATAATATTTCAGTGATTATTTTTTTGATAAGTTGTCTCTTTCTACTTTACATATTTCTTTTGATTTTCTACCGTGTCAAGAGTGTAATAAACTTATAATATGCTAGCTACCAATATCGGTTTTGATGATCTTTTTTTGTTTTTTAATTCAACCCAAAGAGAAAGAAAACCATTTTCTAAAAAATACATTTATAAGTGGGTTGGTTACAAGAGGACATAACAGGAAGACATTTTCTCAAGCTCAAAATCTCTCACGTCGGTTTCCCCGGTTTAGCTCTTCTTCTCCGGGTTTAACAAAACCGCTTTCGGGTGAAACAAGAAACAAGAGCTTTATGATCAATGATTAATAAGTTTCCCTTGTGGCTGCAAGTTGCCATTTCTCATCATCGCACAAAACTCCTTATAATCTATTCTTCCGTCCTGCGTAATTCATTTCAAGATTTAGAACCGGTTAAATATTAAACCAGGACAAAAATAAGGAACCAGGAAACTACAGAAGGCAGTTTACATTATCTTTGTCGACTTCTGATATTATCTCTTTGGCACAAGCTTCATCTCCCATGCCATGCGCCTTCATGGCTATTTCCAATTCATCCTTCGTTATGTACCTACCATACAAACAAGCCAATCCACATTGATGTTTTAAACATTCTATCTCGCTATATTTTTCAAAAAATTTCCCAAACACAAGCCAATTGCTTCATTAGCTTACCCGCTCTTGTCTTTATCAAAGTGTAGGAATGCTTTGTGCAAATGTTCATCTCGTTCCAATCTGTGTCTATGCATCGTCGCTGAGATAAACTCGATGTAGTCTATTGTTCCATTACCATCCACATCAGCCTGAAAAACAAAAACAAAAACATATCATTATGTGTTTCGTATTCTGTCTTCATGAGATCAACAAATGCATGTTTAAAGAGAAAGTTTATGATAACTCACGGCTTCCATGAGTTGCTTAACTTCAGCTTCAGAGAGTTTAGAGCCAAGTCTCTTCAACCCTATTTTGAGTTCTTCATAAGTTATTGACCCGCTTTTGTCGGTATCCATACTCTCAAACATGTCCTTAAGACCTTTAATTTCCTCTTCCGATAGGCCCTCTGCGATAACCTGCAAACCAAACACACAAATCACAATGTTTCAGGCAATATTAAAATGTTAAGTTGTAACGGATAAGAGAAAACAAAGAGATGGCAAGAGAAAAAACAAGGGAGATGCACAATTGATGATAAAGATGGATAAGTTTCATAATTTGGCTTTAGCTACATTCTTTTACCTTGAGAGCTAGTTTCTTAAGCTTGTTCATAGCTCGGAATTGCTTCAAACGGGATAAAACAACGCCATCAATAGGCGTATCCGAAGCTTCGCTTTTCATCCAAGGATGATCTATAAACCACAAGGATTGCTAGTTAGAGACAACCATAAACTCACACTAACATCTCAGACAGAACAAAATAAGGACTTCAAGATTTTCATTGTCATTCTAAGGCCTAAGCAACGGACACTCAATTTGGATTCTTGCACGAAGTTCATACCATTTAGTCATTTACCAATCACTAACAAAACCATGCCTTTCTAATATAAAAACTTCAATTTGATTGCTTTAGAATCACAAACAAGTAAAGAGGCTTACCAAGAACCTTTGCAGCAGAGATTCGTTCCTTCTGGTTTTTGTTGAGCATCTTCTTGATAAGAAGTTTTGCGCTCGAAGATATACAAGGCCAAGGATGTCTATCAAAATCAATACTTCCTTCCATAATCTCATCGTCTACAATATCAGAAAACATACAATCTCCTCTTAAACCACCCCCCAAGAAGAAGAACAAGTCTACATCTTTAGTTAGCTTTAAGCTCCTTTACCAGTTGCAAATGGAGGGTTTCCACTAAGTAAGATGTACAATATAACACCTGCACTCCAAATGTCCACTTCTTTCCCGTAGCTTTCCCCTCGTAACATCTCAGGAGCAATGTAGTAATCACTGCCAACTTTTTCCTTCAATTCCATTCCTGTACTTGTTCAAATAACCAATCTTAAGTATCAAAACTATTTACTTCACAATATGATGAAGTCTAAACCTTAATGCATTGTAAAGTTACCAACTTTGCAAATATAAACGATGTAAAGTTGCCAACTTTGCAGATATAAACGAACATTCATGAAAAGCAAAGGCTCTCTCTCTCTCACCTTCTTTGATGTAAACAGAACAACCGAAGTCGATAGCTTTGAGCTTAGCATTCTCTTCATCTTCACAAGAGAACAAGAAGTTCTCTGGCTTGAGATCCCGATGAATCACATTCATCGAATGACAAATCTGGACAGCGTTCATAATCGACTTGAAGATTTCAGCAGCATCTTTCTCCGAGTAATAGCTATGAGACTTGACAAGAGCTTCGATCTTGTCGAACAACTCACCACCACGACACAGTTCCATCACGATGTATACGAAGTTACGATCCTCGTAAGAACCATGAAACTGTACAATGTTGGAAACTCCTGAAAGGTCTTTCATTATCTCAATCTCTCTCTTCACAGCTTCTTTCTCTTCTTGGCTGGTTAGGTTCCTCTTTGGTATTGACTTGCAGGCGAAACTGTGGCCTGTGGAGATCTCTTGGCACATGTAAGTTGTAGCAAAGCCACCTTTGCCTAGTTCCTTCCCAATGCTGTAAAGCTTGTTGAACTCTACCAATGGCTTCCCCAGTATCGTCCCTAGCTCTTCTTCAGAAGCTGGTAGGTTTTTACTGCAGCAACAACCCATTAGTTTGAATGGGGTTTTTGTTGTTGTAGGGTTTTAAGGAGAAGATGATGTTAGAAGATCATCAATATGTAAGATTTAAGAAGATGATCTTCAAAGGTTTTGACTTTTGTTGAAGGTGAGCCATGTCTTTGGTCTTTGTTATTTCTTTCTTTTATTCTTCTTTTGACAGCTTTTTTTAGAAAAATGTCATTTTCAATTACACTTTTTCAATTATTGAATTAAGTTTTTGGAATTTCGTGATTTTAGTTCGGAAGGAAAGAATCACTCTTTTTTTTATGAGTATTTGCACTCTATATACAAGAATAATACCATATTTAGTTTGCTGTCAAATCAAACATTTGACCACTGTTGAACTTTCGGAAACCCAATTTTACCCTTATATAGTACTGCAACATCATTTTTTATGTATCCGTATATCTTATCTCTTCAATATTTTTCATATCTGATTAA
>OVBI01001211.1:672-39625 GCA_900406495.1 Sisymbrium altissimum | reverse complement strand
AACTTGTGATAAGTTATTTGTGATAGACATTCATTAGTTTCATAACAGAAAGAGAGTTTTATTACTTTATTACTAAATATCTTAAGATGATATTGTATATTTACAAATGTAAAGATCGATATATTTTTATAAAGACAAACTTAAGTTTTAGGTAGTTGAACTCCCGATGTGGAAACTAGTGTTTTCCTATTTTACGTCGACTTTTGATAAAAATTTCCAAAATTTTTGATAAGCCAGTTTAGCCCATTTTTAATCAATAAATTTTACTTCCTAATACTCTAATACTATTCAGAGTATTGTTAAATGATATATTTTTTTATAGTTTTTAGATCTTAAATTTTTAGTTTGGTTCACTTTTTCTTTCTGCTATAATTAGTATGGTGAGTGAGTTTTTCTTTATCTTATTGGCCAATCATATATTTTGATGCTAAAATTTTGTATTAGTAAGATAATTTAATTTAATTTAATTTAAATAGTTATCCATACTTTTCTATGCTAGATTTATGCATCACCAAATATTTTAGTGGTCTGTGTTTATGCTCAAATTTAGCTACAACTATACAGAGAAAAAAAAATTTTGTGTCCATATAAATACTAAAATTTGCTGCCATTTTTACTCCAAAAATTATCTTAACTCTACAAAAGATGATCCGTTTCATAGCTTTTATGTTCGTTTTTGTTATATATTTTCAGTTGGAAGCATTTACTGTCTCTGCCTGCCGCGGATAAAATCGTATAACAATATTAAACAGTTTGGATATGTATACTCTCAAGATACACATCTTCGATGGGAAATGAGAAGTGCTCTCCTTGTGACTATCTACCATCTCAGGCAAGTCACAGGCCGTATTGTTCTTATCCATATAAAACACCAGATCAATTTTCTCAAGAAAACTCCTGTTAGCAGCGATAGCATGACTATTATCTCGGATTTTCTTCCTGCCCCATAAGGATTTCCACAAGAATTGACGTTCGAAAGTGTTTTGGCTACCCAATAAGAATGATCTTCCCACGTTTAGGCATTTATGAGGCTTACGCTTATCTTTGCAACTCTTTATCGAGTTTCCAACTGTGTGATCATTATCTGAATATTAAAAAACCACTTGATGTACATGCTGGTTTGTCCAAAACATTCAGTACCATCAGAGCTTCAAAGCAGAAATCAGCTAAAGAATCATACAACTAACGTATTGAAAGCTATAGACATTTTTTTACCTGCTCTGATCGTTTGACAAGAGTAGATCTTGCATAAATAGAATGATGTGTTAGTACACCAGAGCTATATCTTCAAGCACCATTCGGAAAACCGATCTTCATATCCAAATGTAAAATGTGTATCAAGCATTTTCAAGCAGATTCATTGAACAAATCAGAGAAACTTTGGTCTAGAGGCAGGAATCTGTGAAAGTTAATCTAATCTATCTATCTGCTTATCCTAAAGTTAAATACAGAAGAAACCCATATATGGCTCAGATTCAAGAGTTTTTCAACCAAGCAATGGGTGAGGAAGATTGTGACAGAAACAAACCAAGATTTGGGGTAAAATATTCTCTACATACTTAGATACATTACATAAATATAGTCAGTCACACATGTGAAAGTAATAATATATTAATTTAAACAATAGTTAGTTTACTTAGACTTTAATTCATACGTTTGACAAGAAACTACTATACCAAACCAACCTTGATAATGCTTTATTAGATTATTCTACTGTGCAGCAAAAACCCATAAATTACGTCTTCTTCCATTATTGACTTATTGTAATGGATTAAATATGTGCATATTGCGTTTCAGCATGTAAAGATGGAGAGCAAAAATGAGAATAATATGGAGACAAATACCCATTTTAAACTTAAGCAAGCTATACATCCGGTTTAGTACACATAAAGTGGGTTATATGAATACTATAACACTAACTGATCTATTGACTAAACATCTAAAGAGAGTATTATTACCTTGAGCTATCATTGCGTACAAAAAATCATATCAACAAAAAAAAAGTGAACATTTTTAAACATATGAAAAGAGAAAGAATATCGTTTCTGTATAAGCTATCGAGAAACATAAGAGAGGTTTTTTTAATACAAACAAAAAGGTCACATATAAAGACCTAAGAGGGGCCAAGATGGAGAGGGAATGTAAACAATAATATGAAGACCATAATATATACTGTAAGTGTTAAATTTTTCTATAGTTGCACTATGGCATTTGCGTTTGTCAAGAAGCGATTTTTATCGATGGAACCACAAAGACAGTCTCAGCCAAAAAGAATCCTTTTGAGTCTAAAAACACTAAATTATATATCCAATCTAAAAGCAGTATCTGTCACTTACAGATATTCAAGAAGGGTCTGTGAAGCTCAGTAAGCAATCCAATGATTCACAGTTTATCAATCGAAAACAGCCACGAAAACCACCAAACAAACAGCCAGCAAGCATGTTTTGTCTCAGATTAAAGAGTAAGAATATTACATTGGAACTGAGACAAACAGCTTGAAAATCATCACTTGAGAAGCACAATCGATGACATTTAAAAATTTAAGCTACCTCTGTTCTGCAGTTAATCTAGCCATGATGCGAAAGGTTATTTGTGAAATATGGGGTCGAAGGATTGCTGTGGGTATGTAGATGGTGCAGATATTTACACAATGTTTAAGGCCTTAAAATTTTTTTTAAAGATTATTAATTGTGCTGTTAGAGGATATGAGACTGTATTTGAGGTTCTTATAATTTTGGTCCAAAACAACGTTTTCGAAGATGGTATTTGGTAGACACGTGGAAATTTTATAAGGGGGTGACATGGGAAAAGAAGTTCCCTAATTATATATAAGATTTTCAAAAAAGAGAGGTTAAAGTTAAAGGAAACTTTGCAATATTCTATTGTGTTCTTGTGTTATAAGATTTTAGTCTAACGGCACAGGGACATATCAATTTGGTATTAGAGAAGAACAATTCAATGGAAGATTCTGATCCTGTGTTAAACTAATCTGCAATTCTAATGAAAAAAGTTGACGACATGGGTGGCTTAAAAGGGCAGATTGCCGCCATTGGGATGACCTAAAAACAGTCAAAGAAACAATATCCAAACATGGACCTACTCTTGTGACCTTCACCTTCACCCATAGGAATGAACAGATTGCTGCAAAAGGAAAATCCATAAACGGGTCTCCTGATGGGGCGTAATGGTCAAACCATCTACATGTGCGCTTTCCGAAGCAAATGTGTTAAATGGGGTCGGGGAAGCAAGGGAATCACAACACATATGTTCAACGCAGAGCAAAAGTGGCCTTCTCAGGAGGCCCTTGGCCTGCACGAGCAGTGGGCAGGGAGCAGGGTCATCGGCGAATGGATGGAGGCAGAGATTGGCATGTTAAAGCAATTGGTGCAGCATCGGACGAGACGCACCAAGGAGATTTTCGAATTCATGATAAAACTGACTACTGATGGAACCCCTGGTTACGAAAAGTGTGTGGTACCAGCGTTGAAGATGAAATTTCCATCTTATGATGGGACGACAAACACAGTCAAATGGCTGCAAAAAAGTGTGATGGCTACTTTGCAGATCAACGAGTGCTCAATGATGATGTCAAAGTTCGCCAAGCAATATTTGTGTTAATAGGACAAGCCTATCATTGGAGTAACAATTTACGACGGCTCATCATACACAAGCTTGGGTGGGCCAAATTCAAACGAATCTATAAGAGTCGTTTTGGGAAGGATGACGCAGTAAATCCAATTGACGAATTAAGCAACTTAAGGCATACTGGTACAGTTGATCAGTATTGCAGTCAGTTTGAAGAGTGTCTAGTGGGACCGAAATTCACCTCAACGTATTTTAAGAAAAATTTTATGTAAAGATTCGAGAATCTTAGAAAAAAAACGAAAATAAGGAAAAAGATCGTAAAAGACAATTAGGACAAAAAGAGAAAAGGAACAAAAGTCAAAAAAAAATTTGTACTGCTTTATTGCTAGGTATCTTAAGATTGGAATTTTATTACAAAGGTAAAGATCGATATGTATTTATATTAGACAAACTTAAGTCCTAACTAGTCGAATTCCCGATGTGGGAACTAGTCTTCATCTTTTCTACCGATTTTGAAAAATCTTCGAGAATCTTCGATAAGTCGGTTTGGCCCTCGATAATTCTTCTTGTCGGCTCGACCCAACTCCATCCTTTGTCTTTCGGTTTGACGGTCTTCTTCGGTTTGTTTTTAAGTTAACGCTTTGTTGTTCTTGATAGAAAGAACGTTACGATGTTTTCCGAAATACATCGTGGAATTTACAGAAATATCTATAAGTTTCTCGAAATGATCGAAGAACAAAGCATGATTGACGAAAGAAGAGTGACCGGCTCGGCCTACCATCTTCCGAAGAACAAGATGGCCAAGCCGGTTAAAAATGGTTGGCATCTCCGTCCGGCTTGGCCCATTTTGGGAGAGAAAACAGTCTAGCCGATCAGTCTCTCCTGCCTGCACGTCCGGTTTGGCCGAGAAGTTTACACGTAGGAGCTCGGCCTTGATGTGGAGAGGTTTTTAGGCGGAACTGATCGTCATCTTCCCTTGCTCTCGTCCGGCTCGGCGGTTTGGGGATCACACTAAATGATGATTGTCGTCCGGCTTAACGTCAAGGGAATGAGAGGATAGGACAGCTGAGCCGACCGTAATGGATGGGACACGATCGAGTCTTAGTTGAGGACTATGTCCGACTCGGACCCTGGATGCGTACGCGGGACGTGCGCCTTCGCCAAGCTCGTCTGGCTCGGCATCAAAAGAAGGAGAGGACAGGACGGTCGAGCCGGCCATAACGGACGAGACACGACCGAGTCTTGGCCGAGGACTATGTCCGGCTTGGCCCCCAGATGCATATGCGGGATGTGGACTTTCCCGACAGCTCGTCCAGCTAGGCACCAATATATTTATTATGTTGGTGAGCTTATATTATAAGTGCTGCAGAACTAGTGTAACTCGGCAAAATTATGTTTATTTTGGACAATTAGGTTAACTAGGGATAACTAAGTATTTTCTTTTATTGATTAGTTTTAAGTTTATTTTAATTGTGAAACATCTAAAAAAAATTGTGAACATTTGACAATATCATGTTAGTGTGTGATAATGCTACTTTAATTACAAATTTTTATTTTAAAAATATAAGTATTGTTACTTCATCCTAAATTAAGCTATGATTATATGGTAAGTGTGACAATGTTACCTTCATTATTAGGAGAAAGAAGCAAATTTAATAATTTATGAATTTTTATACTATGGAAATACTCAAAATATTGTTTAATAATCTTGTAAGATAAATACTACTACAAAAAAAAAATGATTCTCTCGTAGTATAACTACAAAAAAAAAAAAAAACTGTAAAAATATAACTATTTATATTTGTGTACTACCCATTACCAAGAATAACTATATTACAATTTTTAATATTTTTAAAAAAATGACAGTGCCATGTGTTTAATATGTTATTATATTTATTAAATGACGGTGCCGTGTGTTAAATATGTATATTTGTTTCTCTTCTCAGTAGCACTTAATAAAACTAGTTATACTTGCCCAATTTTTCAAACTTAATAACACTTGTTATTTTCTAATTCAAACCTATTTCAACCTATTTCAAAACCAAATAATCCACAACAATACCAATTATCCAAATCACATCCTACAATATCCAAAACACATTAATAAATACCAAAATTCCAAATCACATCCATAAACACATAAACATAGATACCAAAGTTCAGATTCACTTTGGAAAACATCTAATTCTAAGTTCTAATTCTAATCTAATTTATTTTTATTTTCTTCTTCGCCCCTTCACCTATCTTCGGTGTTTTCTCCTCAGTAAAAGGAGATTGCACCCATTGTGATGGAGTACATTTCCTCTTTGGCTTTAGAGTCTTAGGCTTATACGTGGTCTTGGTCTCAGTTTTTCTTAGTCTACCCCTCTTCCTCTTGGGTAGGTCCGGTTTCTCACCTTCTTCTTCTTAGGGAGGTCCGGTTTCTTTTTGGGGAGGAGCTCCGCTTTCTCCCATGATTAACACCGGCTCCATATCAAAAAAATGGAACAATAGCCCACATATTTGGATCATACATGGGTTCTTCTTGCTCCTCTTCTTTCTCTTCTTGTTTCTCCTCTTCTTTCTTTTCTTATTTCTCCTCTTCTACTTGCTCATCTTCTTCTGCTTTCTGTTCTTCTACTTGCTCCTCTTCTTTCTCTTCTTCTTCTACTTTCGCTTTCTCTTCTTCTTCTGCTTTCTCTTCTTCTTTTTCTTTTTCTTTCTCTTCTACTTCTTCTTTTTTCTTTCTCTTTCTCTTCTTCTTCTTCTTTTTTCTTTCTCTTTCTCTTCTTCTTCTTCTTTTTCTTTCTCTTCTTCTTCCGCTGTCTCTTTTTCTTCTTTCTCTTCTTCCACTTTCACCTTTTTCTTCTTTTTCTTTCTCTTCTTCTTCCACTATCTCTTTTTCTTTCTCTTTTTCTATCTCTTTCTTCACCATCACCTTCTTTATCTTCTTTCTCTTGGTCTATCTCTTCTTCTTCTTTCTCTTCTTCTTCACCATCACCTTCTTTCTCTTCTTCTTCTTTCTTATCTTCATTTTCTATTGATGGCTCTGGAAAACCATTTTCTCTTTCAAAACCAAAGTCACCATGGTTTCCCCAGTCTGCTTCTACTGGCCCTAAACGATCACCTGCATATTGTTTCAAGACAACTATCTTTTTTAAGTCACGGTGGGCTTTTTCATGGGAGTGAGCTTAAATATTTGCTGGGTTTTTTTCATCCTCTCGAGCCTCCTTTCCATACAATCAACCCTACTTATCAATACTTTATGGGTTTCTGCCATCGATGTCATCATCCTCTCTTCAAACTCTTTCAATCCTTCCATAATTTTGTTAGACTCAGGCTCTTTAAGCTCTTCCTCATCTTTCTTAGTAGGGAATACTCTGTTAGCCAAATACAATTCGTATAACTTTTCCCACCATATATTCTTCAGCTCTATACTCAGACGCTCGTTCCAAGTTGCACTGATTCCTTCACCAAATTCATCATCCGGCTCTTTACTTATGATGCGAGCCATCATAACTTCCTCTTCAAATGTAGGTAGCAATATACTCTGAATATCCTGTAATTTAAAATAAATAATTACTCATTATTTTTATTTCAGCAATCTAAAATAAATACATTATAACAATTTCACATATCTATAATTAAAATAGTCATGACTAACCTTAGTATCTCCAATCGCATCACATATATCTTCAAGTGGATACCCTCTCATGCCTTTTCCTGCAAATTTCCACTGACACATCCGTGGACAACCTTCTTCATGGCTTAACGGTTCTCGAAATGCATTTGTCAAATTGGGAATGTATTTGAACGCCAGAAACTACAAAAAAATGAAAACTAAATCAATGTTATAATTATAAAAATATAATCATTTTAATATATACAAAGTAAATGTAATATTTACCTCCAAAGGGATTATGAGTCCTGGAAACGTAAAGGTCTTATTTGCAGTATCTTTCATCAGGCTTTTCACGTGATTAATCTCCTTCACAACATCATCAAAAGTAAATCGCCCCCATTGAAATTCCCAACACACCTTCAGATCATCGACCAATCTCAGTATCAAAGGATCTATGAGTCCATCCGCCTTTGACACTCCTCTGATAACCGTGTACATAAAATATAAAACAGCCATTTTCAAACGCTCTGTAGATTCACTCATCTTTAATAGCTTTGCTTTCACCTTTGCAAATGTTATTGTTTTCACCTTCTTAAAGTGTTTCTCCTTGAACCAATTGCTCCCCAACTTGTTAATGTTAGCTGGATACTCGTTGCAGTCTAATCCTGAAAGTAGTGCATGCTCCCTCAAAGAGTAACGAATAGGAGTGCTATTGACCACAAACCACTTCATTATCTTCTCCTTAGTTACTACTATACGAAGAAGTAGCATCCATAATCCCATCAGCTTCCAGCTTTTTTCTTGAGGCATGTGGAATATATGACAGAACTGAGGGTGACTTGCGAACCAACTCAACTCCATCTCATATCCTTTCTTCTTCAAAAGATCAATAGTGTCGTACACATCACACCATGTTTGAATCTTACAAGGCTTCGTATACTGGCTGCTGTCGAAGAAAAACTCCAAAGGTTGGTTTGGTCTAATATCCTGCAATACAAAGACAATTTCAATATAGTTAAACTCTATAATACTTAGTTGTCTAAGACAAATACTACTTGCCAAACAATTGCAAACCAACTACTCCAAAACCAGTTTCTAAACAATGCTACTTTACCTATGAATATTCGGAATGTACATACTAGTCTACCTAACTTCAACCATTCACTTTCACTTTTAACTAAACATATCTTCCTAACTATACATAACTTTCTAAACAGCAATGCAGTAGATTTTCATAGCCTAATGGAGAAACAAACACAGTAAGCAATCAAATCACAAATAGATTCAACAACTAATATGACACACGATTCCTCTCTATAATAATTTTGATTTAACTACATACCTTTCATGATGCAGGAAATTCCTCATGGTCGAAATCAGAATTTGACTCCCTTTCCGAACCTGATTCTTTTACTACTACTTCTTTTGGAGGCGGATTTCATTTTTGTTTCTTCTTAGCCGCACCTCCTCTCTTTTTGCTCTTACGCTTTGTCATTTTAGAGAGCAAACACACACGACAAAGAATGAGGACAAGGATAATGGGAAGAAAAAGAAGAAAACAATGAAAATGGACAACCGATTTGCTGGAATTGGATTTACTCCGATTTAGGGTTTTTGTCGGAATTTGGGGGAGAATGAGAGGGAGAGAGGGAAATCGTTACAATTTGGAAGGGAAAGAAACGGGTTTGGGATTTGGGCTCAATTTTCATATTAGATCCGTTAACATTTGGGATTTGGGCTTGATTTTGGGCTGTAACCGGGTTTGGGTCATAACAAATGGATAACCCAATTGGCATCAATTTGGATCTGATTTTTGCTAGGTTTATTCGTTATTTCTTTGGTTCATTAAAACCTTTTTCGTCTTTTCCATATGTTTCAATTTTTGTTTTTTTAAATAAAGTTTTATAACGGGGGCATCACAGATTCTTCTGTTGTACGAAGGGGCTGTGGAGATTAAAGTCCGATAGGATAAAAAGTGCAAAAATCCAGAAATATCAAATTGAGCGAATTCTCCGGAGATATCAATGAAGTTACGTGTATTAATCTTTAAATAGCTAAAGAATCAAAATGAAGTGAAGAAAATTATGCTGAAAATCTCTACCGAATTGAATCTCATCATCTTCAAACGAATCAATTTACACTTCCTCAATGTTTTCCCATATCTAAATACATAAAATTATTTTCACCAACTCACGATTACGAATCGAATTTATATCTACATTTAACAAGATCTATACAGTCCATCTGTTTCATGTCTTCTTCTTCGTCAGCTGATATGAATATTTTTTTTCCATTAAGATTCTCTCATTCTCCTTGTGAAATAATCATTCGCCATGTTGATTAATTTGGCATAACCTAATTACTAACAAGTGAAGTATAAAACCTGATGATAACCCTTCTTGGAGAAGGCAACCGGATCCAATACCATCAAAAAACAAAGATGAGATATAGAAAGAATACGAGACAAAGATATACAGAGGCATAAAGAAGAAGGTTGGTGAGAAGAGGAAGAAAGCTAGAAGATATAGTTGTTTTAGAATTAATTCTTAGATGATATATGCATGTCTCAAGTATGATCGATAAGGTATGTTTAAATTGAATTGTTTGTAATTTTGTTGTGTTTATGATTCATTACTTGACACTTTCTCCTAATCATATTGGTGGTAAGAAAATGAGCTTGCGAAAGTGGTTTATTGATTGGTTAAAACTGTGGGTTTATAGTAACTTTTTTCCAAACTTTACTTGCCAAATCACAATGGAAGAATAAGTAGCTGATTGATTTAAATTTTCTAGTGTTAGACCTGCAATTTTTCTATTACTAATGTTAGATTCATTGGTTTGGGCCACAATATTTTCTTTGTGATTCAACTGCGAATTGATCTGTTACACTCTATATTCATGGCGGCTAAGTCATGTGATTGAAAAATATAAGAGCCCTTAAAATTATATTTTCTATTTTTAAAAGTCTCTAACTTGATAACACAACTATATTTCGTCCTCCTTAAGCAAATTTGATCTATACCCTTACTTTGTTCATATGTAATAAATGCTACATTCATCCTCTAAGTTCGATCTCTTGCTTTATCAAAACTTCAACTTTGCAGATTCTCATGCATCTGTTTTAGTTATATCTTATTATCTATATTATAAATTTTAGTGTTTTTGTGTAGAATTGGAGAAATAATAGATGATCAAATCGAAGTAATATTTGGTGGCGACAAACTATTCGATGATATTAGAAAGATCTCAAATTGATGAAGTTTACAATGGTGTTTAGTAGGCTTTTTAGGTATCCACATCTACAAGGCGCACCAGAGTCTATGCCTCACATGTATATAACACAAAATTTGTTAGAGAACAAGTGAGAAGTTAAGGTATTCATCACAAAAATATTTTTTTTTAACTTGTAAATGTGTTGAAGATTTGGGTACACTGCAGATGATTCCAATATGTGTACAAATTTTGGATGAAAACATCAAACCCATGTCCAAGAGGTGAAATTTGTTCTTTTGTAGAAACTGCAGAGAAAAGATGCAATATCTGTATAAATTTTGGATGAAAACATCAAACCCATGTCCAAGAGGATGAAATTTGTTCTTTTGTAGAAACGGCAGAGAAAAGATGCAGTGTCTTGTTTTCACATCAATTTGTTGTGGTTCTTAATTAATTCTAGAGTTGGATGCAAATACCAAAGAATAATAGTTACAAGAAACCATAGCAAGATAAGGAGAAAATAACAACACTACATGAAAAGTTTTCAAAGGAGGAGTTTGAGTAGATTGACAAGGGGATCAAAAAAATCCTTTGTCATTATAGAGCTTATCTAGCTCTCAAAAAACATTTATCAGGTTTAATTTATTCTTTGATTATGACTAGTAGCAAGGATGCAACTGAAAATCACAAAAGAGAAGGAGTATAGTCTACTGAAAAGCTTAAGTATTATTCTCTGAAAAATTTGACAAAGCGAAAGAAGAGACAATGGCTGCCAAGTAGAAGGTATAATAGATTTTTGTCATTGTATTTAAACGTTTCATTCGATGTAGCTTCTAATAACTCTTTGCATAGTAAATGTTCATGAAATGCATCAGATTATCATTGCAAACATACTGCTTTAGGGGATGAGTTAGCTGTATAGATAAGAGAATGAATTTAAATCATTGATGTATTGTAAGAGATAAATATGGAACATTGATGTACAAGATTTAATATAAAATAATAGTTGTTTTCACTTCTTTCTATTATTTGTCAATTTTTTTTGTTACGCCAAAGTAATACTCTTGAAGATAGACTCTTTTAGTGAAAAATGATTACATTATGCAGTTAATACAGGGTTGATATAGAAAATCCCAAAAAAAATGTTCTAAAATATAAGAGATAATACTTCACTAAATAAATAAGAAGTATTAGTTCTCAAAGAAAATATTATAACCTACTGGCTAAATATGATGAACGTTATAAAGGCCAAAAACAACCACGAAAATTATTATCTTCTAAAGAGGACATAAATTAAGGTACATCTCGATGAGTGGATGAAACAAGGTAATTTTAGTTATTCTTAAAAAACTATAATATAACTGAATGATCAAATCCAAGATGCATTTGGAACATGAAAGATTATATATGCAAAGAATAAAAATGTAATGGGTGATTAGATAGAATAAATTAAACTACAAACAATTTCAGTTTACAGATTTTATCCAAAAATACAATAATTAAAACAAAAATTACAAAAAAAACAAACCAAAATATAAATCCGTGTATACACGTGGGTCTTCGCCTAGTGCCTGGAATATCCCTAAAAATGAATTTTTCTTTGAGTGCGATGTATTAAAGAGGAAGGGTGAAACAATATAGGAGATCAATCGTTTACAAAAGAAAAAGATTTTAGATAAAGTTGAGGTGATGGCTTACGCGGTAGATTTTGACTGGAAATAAATTATGATGTGGCTTTTTTTATGACATGGACACACTAAAAGAGAATAGGGAATCAATCTCTTTTATATAAAGGAGATTATCTAACTTTTATTAATTCCACAATCGTGTGAATGAATTTAGTAGGAGAAAGGTTCCTGCATTCTCTCACACAAAAAAATTGGATATCTAATATTAGACCTTTAACCTTTCTATCTCTTATTGGCTCATTTGGGATTATTTTGAGGCTATAGCCCAGTTTGTTTTTTCCTCCGACCATGATCGAGATTTCTTTCTCCGTTATGAGAGAACAAAAAATTATATTCAAATCTTTCAATGCAAACTTTAACTGAGATAACCATTAACCTTATATTAAATTAGATTTTTTATTCACGCTACGCATGGAGAATTTTAAAATATATATTTTAAAATTCAATAATTTTAGTTAAATATTATTTTATATTTATAATAGTAACAATATCTATATATATTATAATATATATTTTTACTTAATTTACATCTATTAACGTAAAACAGTTGAGGCTAAATTACATTAAAAGTATTCACTAAATTTTTACTTAATTTACATCTATTAATATAAAACAGTTGAGGCTAAATTATGTTAAAAATATTCACTAAAATTTTAAAAATATTATTATAACTAGAATAGAACCCGTGCAAATGCTCGGACTTTTTTTTCTTCTTAAATTTGTAATTTAATTTTTTTTACTTTTATCTTATATCAATGCATTTTTGGAGAAAAATTATAAAAAAAAAAAACTTAAATCTTTTTAAAAAAATAATGCAATTGTTTTGATTATTAGTCTCTTCATGCTTTTCTAATATTTTTCATACATCAAAAAAAAAACTTAAATTTTTTTAGAAAAATAATGCAATTGTTTTGATGATTAGTCTCTTCATGCTTTTCTAATATTTTTCATACATCACTTTATTAATAGTGTTCATTTTATTTATCTAATAACTAAATTATATTAATTCATTATTTTTTAATTTAATATTTTGAAACTTTTTCACACAAGTTTTACTATATCATTTTTTCATGGTTTTAAATTCTGTATATTTTTATGTTTTTGTTGCTCTTTTCTCTATTTTGTGTGACATTATTCTATCTATTTTTGGTAATTAATTACATTTTTAATTATTTATTAATTATTTTGTGCGTCCTATAGTTTTTTGTGTCCTATAGTTTATAAAAGCCTTTTCAATTTTTTTTTTGTTTTTGTTCCCATAGTTTGATATTTTTTTATTTCTATATTTGTGTGCCTTATAAATATTTTTGAATTAAATATGAATTTCATATATTGTATGTTTTCATTTTAATAAATTTTTAATAGTTAAATTTAAGTTAAATGATTTAAATTAAATAATCAATTGATGATACATTTTTAATTTTATTTGTTTAAAGATGATGAGGTGTCAATGCAGGAGAGTACCCCTTCAACCATTATAGTATAGATAAGTTCTTTTAAATAGAATAATAAAATTTAATATTTAATTTTTTCTTAGAATTTCTAATGTTTTAAAATGTGATATTTATTTATTATAGAAAATAACTAATTATAATTTTTTTTAATTTCAAGAATAAATCCAATAATATTAACAAATTTCAAATTTAAGAAGTTATTGATTATTATATGTAGATCATACAACGCTTCAACTAAATATAAACTGGCTTAAACATCATCAAATAATATTTTTAGGGCTGGGCATTCGGATATTCGGGTCGGTTCCGGGTATGAAAAATTCGGTTCCGGGTCTTTCGGTTCTAGAGATAAAGCATTGGGATGTAAATGGATTTTCAAAACAAAGTTGAAAACAGATGGGTCAATTGATTAGTACAAGGCCAGGCTTGTGAGCCCAGAGCCCAGCCGAGCCGGCCGGCGGCGGCGGCGGCGCGCGCGTGGGTGCACTTCTCCTCTCTCTTGCATCTTTTAAACTTGGAAATGAGTGTTTCTATATATAAACACTCCAAAATTCTCTCACATTTTCGATGTGGGACAAAACCACACTCCCCTCATTTAATTTAAAGGTTTTCACTTAAGCTCATTTCTCTTCACTCTCATCAATTTTCGTTTGGGCCTAGAGGCCCAATAAAATTGACCCAACAATAAATAAGGTAGATTCACTTCTCGAAGTTGATGCGTGTCTACACCTAAAAATATATTATGATTGAGGACTATATAACGAGGAAGAAGATATATTTCTTACCAAGAGAAAAAAACTCAAGAGAAAACAAAAAAAAAAGAAGAAATTCTTGCAGCACAAGCATGATCTATTCTGTTTTCTTTATCTTTACTTTAATACTTTGGCAAATCCTTGATTCCTCCGCTCTCATAGCGTTGGAATCTTGTCAACACGACTGTGGAGGAATATATATCCCCTACCCTTTCGGAATCGGAGAGAGATGCTTTTTTAGTCAATATTATGAGATAGAGTGCAAGAATATTTCTGGGAGAGATGTTCCCTTTCTCAGCAATAGCAGCGCAGAGGTTTTAACGATCTCGCAAGCAGAAATAAATACAGTTAGTGTTGACGGGAACGACTGGTCAGTTGAGATATTTTCACGTGGATAAATTATCATCCAATTCCCTATGACTTATATAAACAAAGAAGAACTTGGATCTCTTCGGAATTTGACGCACTGGTTTCAAGCAGAGCAAGATCTTTTTGTCGTTCTTAAATGGTCTTTTCGTACGGATAATTTTTCATACATTACCACCATGGACTGCGACAAATACAACGGCAGTGGAGCCTATTACAGCAAAAGTTGCATGTGCGACAATATAATAGATGATGGTACCATCAATGCAAATTGTGTATGCTCACCAGGATACAGAGGCAATCCATACATCACCATGGACTGCGACAAATACAACGGCAGTGGAGCCTATTACAGCAAAAGTTGTATGTGCGACAATATAATAGATGATGGTACCATCAATGCAAATTGTGTATGCTCACCAGGATACAGAGGCAATCCATACATCTTGGGTGGATGCAGAGGTAAGGAACTTTTCTTTCTTTCTAACATCGTTTTTTTCCCTTTCAAATTATAGAAGCTCGTATCTCATTGAGTTTGTTATTTTACTTATCTAGATATCGACGAATGCAAAGAATACAGATTAGATGGCGTAGATAATGTGCTAAAAAGTGTGTGAATGAAATTGGAGGCTTCTACTGCAAAAAAGACTTTTCTATTAACGACCTTAAAATAGGTCATCCAATATCTTAAATTCATTTCTCTTTTCTTAGTCTAAACTACTTAGAATTAATGCAGGTGATACCAATCTTATAGTGTGTTTTTTCCACTATTCTTTTGTGATTTGCAGATGGGATACTCCTCTTCATTGTTGCTCCATGTCTGTTGGTGTTGGTCGGATTAGGTGTGTGCTTATATATGTTTATAAGAAGGCGAATGCGGATCAAGCGGAGAAACATATATTTCAAGCGCAACGGAGGTTTGCTATTGCAACAACAAATAACATCAACGGGAGGCAGCGACCAAACAACAAAAGTATTCACTTCGAAGGAATTGGCGAAAGCAACCGGAAAATTTAGCGAGACTAGGGTCCTTGGCCAAGGTGGTCAAGGTACGGTATACAAGGGCATGCTGATCGACGGTAGGATCGTGGCCATGAAGAAATCGACAGTCGTGAATGAAGGTCAAATTCAATACTTCATTAACGAGGTGGTCGTTCTATCACAGTTAAGCCATCGGAACGTCGTGAAGCTGATCGGATGTTGCCTTGAAGAACAAGTTCCTCTTCTCGTGTATGAGTTCATACCCAATGGAAACCTGTTCGAACATCTCCACAACGAACTTGGTGATAACACGTTGGCTACTTGGGAAGCACGTCTCCGGATTGCCATTGAGGTAGCACAAGGACTTTCGTACCTTCACTCCACAGCTACAATACCCATATACCACATGGACATAAAAACCAGCAACATTATGCTGGACCACAACTACCGAGCAAAACTGGCCGATTTTGGAGCCTGCAGATCTGTACCTGAGGAAAAGATGCATTTAACGACGTCAATGTTAGGCATGGCTGGATATCTTGATCCGCAATACTATCAATCAAGCCAGTACACGGAGAAGAGTGATGTCTACAGTTTCGCTGTGGTCCTGGTGGAGCTGATTACCGGCGAGAAGCCGGTTTCTGTCGCGCGGTCTTCGGAAAACAGAATGCTGGCGGTGTGTTTCAACCGTGTCATGAAGGAAAACAGACTCCTCGAAATAATCGATGCTAGGATCAAAGATGAATCCAACGTGGGACAAGTCCTGGCGGTTGCACAGACCGCTAAGAGATGTCTGAGTCTGAAGAGGAGGAAACGGCCGGTCATGAGAGAGGTATTGACGGAATTGGAGCTGATTCGCGCGTCTCCGGAACAGGTGCAGCCACACATATATGAAACTGACAGCGAGGAAGAGGAAGGAACCGCTGAAGTCTACATGGGAGTAGAACCGAGGAACAACGTCGCTGCTACCGCACCAGCGTCTCATGACAAAGCATCATCTTCGTCTACATCATGGTCAGATGTGGAACCACTATTTCTGACGCATTAAAACCCCCCAGACCTTGGACACGACCATACAATCTTTCATACCTACTTTTACGTTATCTGTTGTGTTTCTGTGGGAAAATGTGATAATAATTTTAAAATTTTTAATTATTACGTAAGTTTTTTTTACAACAATTGTTACAGAATTTTAAATGTTTTACATATATATCAATAAGAGATGCATGATATAGTGGTGTATGTTAAGTCTTTCACTTATTCAAAAGAAATGTTGCTTCTTTTTCGGTCATTTCTTCCTTAAATAATTAATATCTATTTTTCTTTTCGAAAATCAAATAGTTATTATCTCAAACTCTACTTTCGAGCTTTAAATGGAAAAAAAACAAGTTTCAGGACTTGGATTTTTTATATGACAAATCAGAGAGTTTCATGGAAGAGAAAAGAACTTGGATGGATAGATAACTTAACGAAATTAACCTACCGAGAATGTAGAGTCAATTGCGGAAAACAAAGGGTTGCTCTTCTTTCATAAAAGCAATTGAATTGCTACGCTGCCTTTCGATTTACTGAAACCACAAGTGAGAATTATGGTTTCATAGCCAAACAAGTAAAATAATAATGGGCAGGAACTATGCGTATAGAAAGTTAGTTACTGACGAGAGATGAATATTGATTAAATGACTTGTGTTGTGTTATTCATTGACATTTTGCATAATGTTATAATCTAACGAATGACTCTAGTTGTTTACATAGTGCAAAAGCTTCCAAGACCTGGAAGCCTTGAATTAATATTATAATATTCGCAATGTAAATAATTCAAATAACGCCTGCAGGCACTACAAAAAATACGCTACTTTACGTCATTTTATTAAAATCAGTTTCTAAACTGACGTTAAAGTTTTGAAAAAGAAAGAAATTAACATCAATTTGATAACCGACTTTACATTAACATCAATAACTTTGGGCCCAAAAATGTAACCCATTAAGTTCTTCTATTCAATAAAAATATGTGATCCATTAACTTCTTCTTCGATTCTTCAATTTTTCGTACTCGACTCTTTTATCTTCGTCTTCGTTAACCCTTCGTCTTCATCTTCATCTTCGTACTTGACTCAAATTATAAGGTTCGTCTTCGTACCTTCGTCTTCGACATTTGTTGATTATTTTTTTATTCAATTGTATAACGATCTCACGTCATTCTCTGTATCTAAGGTTCACACAAATTTTTCTTCTGGAAAGAGAAATTTGCAAAACCTCAAACAGTCTTCAATCAGGTAAAATCACCCTTTCTCAATGATTAATGTAATTCAGTTTTGATTTCGATTTCTACCTTAGATTTGAGCGAAACGTTAAGTGTTTGATTTATTGATTCTAATAGCTTAAATTTGTTAACATCGGAGGTTTGCAACACGTGGGAAGGTTTGTAACTCAAGGATAACTCGGAGGAGGAAGCTGCTTCTATAAATCTATATAAGGTGCATTTCTCTTTGAATGAGAATTGGAATGTGAATGATAATTAATAGGTTTTGTGAATCTCAAAATAAGAATGCTTTGATGTGAATGTGAATGTGGTTTTGTGAATCTGAAAATAAGAATGCTTTGATGTGAATGAGAATGTGGTTTTGTGAATGAGAATGCTTTGATGTGAATGTGGTTTTGTGAATGCAAATGCTTATTGGTTTTGTGAATGTAAATGCTTATTGGTTTTGTGAATGCAAATGCTTATTAGTTGTTGTAAATGGTTAGATTTCTTTTATATATGTTTTAGGAGGATATGGATAAATCGTGGATTACAAAACCTCGTTTGACTCAAGATTATATAATCGGAGTCAAAGAGTTTTTGGATTTTCCCTTTGGGAAAATCCAGGCAGATATGCTGAAATGTCCATGTCAACGTTGTTGTCTTGTCAAATACAAGTGAGAGTTGACATTGAAGGAGACTTGATGTGTCATGGTTTTCTTTGCTCATATACAAATTGGTATTTGCATGGTGAAGACTTCGAGGAACCTGAGCAGGCTGTTAGTTTAGATCATAGTGATAACTCAGCGTTAGATTTTCTTGCTGATGTTTTTCCTAGTATGAATCCGGGTATAGATAAACCTGCTGCTGATCCAACCCCACTGATTTCACCACACAGTGGTATGTCTTCAATGTCGGAGATGCCAGTAAATCCAACTTCTGTGCCATCAAGAGTGAATACAGGGTCTGATGAATATGCTTATATGCATGAGGATCCTTTGAAGCAGAAAAAGGCATTTGATGAGTTGTTATCAGATTGTAATCAACCTCTTTATGATGGCTGCGAGTCGTTCGACAAATTGATGTTTATGCTTAAGTTATATCACATCAAGTGTATGTCTAGGATCAGTGATAAGGGTATGTCTATGATTATCGATCTTCTAAACGAAGCTTTTGAGCATGCAAAGTTGCCAGATTCGTTTAATGATATGAAGAAAACAATTCGCAAGTTAGGGTTAACCTATGAGTCAATTCATGCGTGTCCTAATGATTGTATGCTGTATTGGGGGGAAGACATATCTAGAGAGACATGTAAAGTTTGTGAGAAGTCAAGGTGGAAAACATCAGTAATGGTTAATGATGCCTTGGGAAAAAAGAAGAAGAGCAAAAAGAAACAAGCGGCTAAAATCTTTAGATATTTTCCCCTTAAGCCACGCTTGCAGCGTTTGTTTATGTCATCAAAAACTGCAGAGCATATGAAGTGGCATGCTGATTCTGAGAACAAAGATGGTAAACTCAGACACCCTCGAGATGGAATGGCTTGGAAGACATTCAACCAGAAGTTTCCTGAGATTGCATCAGAACCAAGAAATGTTAGGTTAGGCTTAGCTACTGATGGTTTTAACCCCTTTGGAAAAATGAGTACAAGTTATAGTATTTGGCTGGTGATATTAATTCCTTACAACTTCCCTCCATGGATGTCGATAAAGTAGATTTCAATAATCCTCTCCATGATTATTCCTGGAAAACACATGCCCGGTAATGATATTGACATTTATCTCCAGCCCCTTATCCAAGAATTGAAAGAGTTGTGGTCTGAAGGTGTGCCTACTTTCGATGCTTCACAGAAAAAGACTTTTTGCATGAAGGCAGCTTTGTTATGGACCATCAGTGATTTTCCAGGACTGGGAAATTTGTCTGGTTGGAACACAAGTACAGGTTTGGCATGTCCTTCCTGTAACTATGATGCCACTGAACTTCGTCTTCACTATGGAAAGAAAAACTGTTTCATGGGACATCGTCGTTTTCTTCCTTATAACCATATGTTTAGGAAAAATAAGCAGGATTTCAATGGTCATATAGAATCACGGCCGCCTCCAATCACACCATCAGGTTCCACTATTCTCCAACAAATTGAGAAGGTTGATGTTACTTTTGGGAAAAAAGTAGATCATAATGGAAGAAAGAGAGCTCGCAAGAGTAAAGTACATCAGTGGAGGAAATGTAGTATCTTCTTTGAATTACCGTATTGGAAACATCTTCTCTTGCGTCATAATCTCGACATTATGCATATAGAGAAAAATGTCTTTGATAATATATTGTTTACATTACTAGATGACAAAGGCAAATCTAAAGATAATCTTAGCTCAAGAAGGGATCTTCAAGAATTTGGTATACGCTCTGAGTTATAGCCTGATGAAAATGGTAGATATCTCCCAGCATGTTTTACGATGACTAGCATTGAAAAAGATACTTTTCTTAATATCTTGAAAAGTGTAAAGCTGCCAGACGGATATTCTTCAAATATTTCCAACTATGTTGATCTGAATCAACGAAAAATAGTGGGTTTGAAAAGTCACGATTGCCACATTTTGATGGGTCAGTTGTTATCTATTGCAATACGTAATGTTTTACCTCGTGAGGTAGCATTTGTTTTAACCGAGCTGAGTCATTTCTTTCGGGAAATATGTTCAAAAGTTCTTGACATCAATTATCTAGATCAGTTGCAAGAACATATTGCTCTTACTTTATGCCATTTAGAAATGATATTTCTTCCTTCCTTCTTCACGGTAATGGTGCATCTCATGATTCATTTGACTGAAGAAGTGAAATTAGGAGGACCCATTCACTTTCGATGGATGTATCCAATAGAGAGGTAATGTGGTCTTCACCATTACTAGGGCATTTGTTAAACTTATATTAGAAAGGTAAAATACTTCAATGTTCTTTAACTTTTTGTAGGATACTAAGGCACTTCAAAACTTACGTTCGAAATAGAGCAAGATCAGAAGGTTCCATATGTGAGCAATATATTGCAGAAGAATGTTTAACTTTCAGCTCCATGTATCTTAATGGAATAGATACACGGTTTAATCGCATGGGGAGAGTGGATGATCGTCCAATGGTTGAGCATGGCCTAGGTTCAAATTCACAGATTCCATTGATTTTTCCTTCCCTTGGAAGATTTGTTGGTGCCTCTAGGTTCGATACCCTTACTCACATAGAGTGGCAACAGGCACATCGATATGTCTTATTCAATTGTTCTTTTTTGGATGAATATCGTGAGTAAGTATTTTACTTTAAGTGTATGGTCTTATATATAGGAAATTTAATCCTTTTTTTCTTGGAATATATAGGAAATTTAAGAATGAGTTAAAACGATTCCAATCAAGGCGTCGAAGAAGGGGTAGTGTTAGAGATATTGATCGACATGTGCATCTCTACTTTGGTAAATGGCTTAAAGAAAGGATTGAAATGATATCAATGGCATATCTGATGATATCCGTTTGCTTGCCCAAGGTCCGTCAGATAAAGTGTTAAAGTTTTCTGCATTTAATATTAATGGGTTTAAGTTTAGAACTATAGAGAGGGATTATGACTTGAAAACTCATGACTTTGAAAAAGAGGCCTTTTGTTTATTTGTATATAGCTAAACAAGTGCAACATAAATTAGACCACACTTAAAAGTGAATTCACTAACAGCATGCTAAGAGCAAAGGCATACTTAAAGTCCTAATGATTGATGAAGCTATAAAACATAAAAAGAGTGAAAATACTTACCACTTGATCCTTTATAAGCGGCTTGGTCCGTCATAGCTTGTACCGTAGATTGATGTGATATCAACTGCGATTTAAACAGAGCCCTTGAGTTGCTTATCCTTTTACACTTCCCTTTGATATCTTTTTGCTTATCTTTAGAAGCCAACCGCTGTTGAATACACCCGATATCTGAATAATGACAAAAAACTATGAAAGAAGAGTCTGAGAAGTAAAACAAATAAAAAAAGCAGTATCTTGGACAAAGAACTCTATGTGGCCTCTTTGGTGAAACTAGAATAATATCTCCTAGGTAACAAGTAAGAGTAAAAAAAAATAAAAGGTTTAAGGCAGTTTACTAACAAATATCAGAAAATGCAACAAATGTTTGTGCATAAGTTACAAATATGTTGTCATAAATTAAACATATCCAGTAACAAGTACAGAAGAAGACAGAATAGAACACAAGCAAAGCAACACACACGAGAAAGCTAAAGAAAGAGAGAAGAGAGAAGGGTTTACTTGAACTCCTGAATTGGTAAACAGCATGATGATCAAACGAGAGTTTTTTGTTAAGATAGGGTGATATGATAAAGAGGAAAAGTCTACACTCTGTGATCTTTATGACACTCATCAAACACAGACAATATTGGAAATATAGTGATTATTAGTTGAGAGTTTTGTAAGTTGATTCTTAAAGCATCTCCATTGATTACATACTCATTAAATATCTAACTAATTAAATACTATTTATTTTAAGACTTACTTAAGTTGAGAAACTCACATAATTTTTGTGCTCCATTGGTTTAGATACTATCTACATAAGTTTATATTGCAATAGCTTTAGATTAATACTGAAACCAAATGAAATATCGTGAAATACACTTAGCTACACTCAGGAACTTACTGCACCAAGACAAGGAAGACACAATAACACAAGAACTCCTCGACACTATACCATCACGGGAGAATGTTGTGCAATAAAAGCCACGGTAAGTTAGTTCCATAGTAACAGATTCTGAAAACACATAGCCAAATAGATCTTCGAAAGAGGTCACTAATTTAATTCCCAGCAAAAAGCAAACAATCAAACACAGCAAACCAAGAGTAATCAAGAGATTTGTTAGAGATCATTGAACTCTCCCAATAGCCAAAATTCAATCCAACAATTAGATAATAGCTCCCAAGAGAGAAAATTGGTGCTTACCCAATTATCAGAAAAAAATCACTCAAGGAATAGTAAAATAGAGACAGAAAAAACATTCATAAAGAGTGATTTCACCTTTGGCAGAGGGACCTGCCAACTCCCAGCTTTCCCTTTCCTCTTTTGCTTAATGGTGTTAGTAAGAACCTGCACTCAGAAACACTTGTCATCAGTTAGCTTTCACCAAGTTTCCAGAGATATTTGTATCAACTCGAAAGAAAACTCTCTTCCTGCATTTTCAGTCTGTTGTTTCAAAAGTTAAAACGAATGTAACAAAAGCTCAGAACACAACACAAGATTGATTATGTGATGATTCAGTTTTTCTCCTAGTCTAAAATTATCCCAAAAAGGAATAGAGGTAGAACAGAAACTCTCGCTGAAGCTCTTCTCAGCTATACAAAACCATAATATGCGTATAGGAAGTTGGTTACTTACAACTTTACAAGAGATGAATATCGACTAAATGACTTGTGTTATTGTCACATTGCATAATGTAATAATGTAAGTTATGTAACCAATTACTCGAGTTGCTTACATAGTGCAAAATGTTTCAAGACTTGGAAGCCTTGAATTAATATTATAATGTTCGCAATGTAAATAATTCAAATAACAGCTGCAAGCGATTAATATTCAACACAAAGATTTGAAATGGAGGCCTTCTCTGTATTCGTATATTGCTAATTAATTAAATAAGTGCAACATAAATTTGAACACACTTAAAAGGGAATTTACTAACAGCATGGTAAGAGCAAATGCATACTTAAAGTCTGAAGCTTCAAAACATAAATAATAAGGTGTCATAATACTGAACCACACTCAATTAGTATTTATCTTCTCAGGAACTCTTAAGATATTTTTTAAATTTTAATACTCTCTATGTTCCTAACTAAATAGATGTTTTACAAGTTGCATACATATTAAGGACACAAATAGATAATATTTGCATCTTTTTCTGTTTTTAACAATATTTTTTATAATTTTATACCCATAGCAATTCAATTAATCTAATTAATTTTTTTGAAATTTACAGTTCATCATCACAAAATTTATCTTTATTAAACATAATAAAATAAAATGTAAACTATTATTTTAGAAAAAAAGAAGGAAATATTAAACTTCAAAGTATTAAACACTTAAAATTTAGTCTTCTCAATAACACACATTACAGAAATCAGACAAACGAGACAGTGTATAAGACGGGAAGTGCTAAATAGATTACAACTTAATTTTTAAATCAATACTGAAAGCTATGTATGATCATGATTTATATGATATGGTAAACTAAACAATTTCTAAATACAATGATACAAAACATAATCAAAAATACATTAATTGGTACCAATATCAGATGAAAAAAATGATTTATGTAGAAACGAAACACTATTTTAATTTTTTTTTTATTAATTGCTGGTAATGAAATTGTTTTGATAATATACCCATACACAGATTATTGTCCAAAAATAACATAGTTGATCTAATAGTTTCAGTAATACCATATCAAAAGACAAACATGAGTTCAAAGTAGAAACCTGCTGTACATAAACACGGAATACAAACCTTTATTCTTCAGTACTACCAGTTCCAGTGCTGAGATTAAACCATTCAGCCCAACCTCCACCTCTTCCTCTTCTTTCTCTTCCTCCTTTTCTTCATCTTCCTCTTCCACGATGTTCTCCAGCTGATGGGAATCTTTTCTGTTGCGGTTTTCCTTTCTTTGGCTCATATTCCGGAGGGTGGACTACTTTTTCACGAATCTCTTCAGGTACAACCTACTCAGACATATGAAGAACTAGATAAATTGTTCTGCTGTATGCCAAGGCCCATTGGTCCACCAAATAATACTTGGAGCAAAACTCTTGTAGATGAAGTTCCCTACCTCTGCTCATATGGATGGTAGCAGCAACTCCATGCACACATGGGTATCTATCTATATCAAAATACTTGCAAGAGCAAGTTTTCCTACTCATATCAACCAAATAATTCTTTCTATCAAGTCCAATCACATTGTATTCATGGAGATAGTTGTTTAGCTCTTGTAACATGAGAGTCTTTCCAATCACACATCTTTTATCCAATTCGTTCTCCACCACTAGCACAAGCTTCTGTAACATTGGGATTTTGGCGGCATCCTGCCTATGAGTGTTTCACCATTCAGCCAATTTTGCAATAATGATATCAATCATTGGCAACAACGAATACTTCCTTGCGTCTTTGAAAACACCATTAATATATTATACAACATTGCTTGTATCTATATTGTACATTTCTCCTGAAAAATAGCACCTTACCCATTTCTCCGCTTCAACGCTTTTCTCTACATACTCCGTAGCAGCTGGATATTTCATTATAAAAGCAGTATAGAGATTTAAGAACTCAATCTCTGTATAAGCTCTAGCGCATGTTGTGAACTTCTTCGAACATGCATCTCTACTGGTAGAAACGTGTCTTTTCACATTCTGGGACAAATGTCTTACACAATACCATGTTTAGACAAAGGGAACACTTCCCGTATTGACTTGAATAGGCTTAGATTCCTATCCGAAATAACACCATTACAGGGACATCTGGTATTACTGACTTCAACTGATTCAGAAACCAAGTCCAACTTGCATCTTTCTCACCATCAACTATACCAAAAGTAATGGAATAATGGTGATGATTATGATCATGAGCTGAAGCAACGATTAGAACTCCACGAAACACGTGCTTCAAATGGGTTCCATCTATAATGATGACTTTCCTCATCGATAGAAACCTTCTATGCAAACTCCCAATGCAAAGAATAGGTAATTAAACCTTTTTATCTCATCTAATTCCACACACGTCCGTGTACTAGGATTCACTTGGTCGAGCATGTACAAATAAG
Organism: Sisymbrium altissimum; assembly: GCA_900406495.1. Lineage (NCBI taxonomy): Eukaryota > Viridiplantae > Streptophyta > Magnoliopsida > Brassicales > Brassicaceae > Sisymbrium > Sisymbrium altissimum. The sequence goes on along the minus strand of OVBI01001211.1, from coordinate 13,917 downwards.
AATACAGCAATCGATAACTCTCCTCAGAACTTCCCCGCACCTCATTAGCAGCTTTGTTTTTGCCTCTCAACGCTGTCGAATATGATAGTTTCACGCCAAGCTTGCTTTGAACCATATTGATCATGAATTTTGGATTTGGTGTATCGAATCGACCTGGATAGTCTTCAGCCAAAACAGAAGCAACTAAGTGTGGTGGGCCTTTCCTTTTTTGTCTAAGAGTACTTGTAGTAACCCGAGAGCATATGTGCACCTTGTTGTAAGTGATAATAGTGAAGCTATTTGAATTCATAGGCACCAAAGCTCTTAAATACCATTTGCATCCATCTTTTGTTTCCTTACATTTAGCCACGAAACGTGAACGTTCACACTTCTTCTGTTTATACTCAAAACCATTCTCATGTGCACCTCTCGCCAAGATAGCTTGCAGATCCTGCCTATCATTAAATTCCTGATCTTTGTATATATCTAAACCATCTTCCCATCCCTCATTAACTTGTGAATTTCCTTTGGAAGGTATGGCTTCAGTATTTTCATACACGTACTCATATCTTCCTATAAGATTTGTATCATTTTTGTGGGAACCGGAATTCACCTCAATGTATTTTCGGAAAGTTGATGTGAGGATCCGAGAACCTTGCAAAAGAAAACGAAAATTAAAGAGGAAGATCGAAAAAGGAAATTAGGTCAAAAAAAATGAACAAACTTTTATTGCTAAATCTCGTATGAGTAATAAACTGCGAATGTATCGAATTGTATTACAAGATGTAGAGATCGATCCTTATTTAAACTAAGACATCCTAAGTCCTAAACAGCCTAAGTTTCAATGTGGGACAAATGTCTTTTCCTTTTCCCGACGACTTTTCCATAAATCTTCGAGGAAACTTCTAGAACCTTCCATAAGTCGGTTTTAGCCCTTGTCGGTCCATCCTTCCAGCTCGGCCCAGTTCTATCCCTCGTCTTTTGGTTCAGTGGTTTTCTCCGGTTTGTTTTAAGTTAACATCTCTATTGTCTTTAATAGACAAAACATCGCAATAATCCGAGAAACTTACAAAAACATCGATATGTTTACGAAAAGACCCTAAAGACGAAGAACGAAGCGAAATGAGATGGAACAGAAGGTGTCAGCCAGCTCAGTCATCCTTGGTGACAGAAAGAGCCGAGCTGACTGCTTCCAAACCCATGGTGTCTTCCAGTTTGGTATCCAGGATGGGAGGAGATCTTCCGATAACTCATGGGATGCGTCCAACTCGGTACGCTGAAGGGTGTCGGCCAGCTCGGTATCCAGGAGGGAGGATTTTACCGAGTTGACTGTCATATGTCGACCAACCTTGGTATCCTGATTGAAGGAAAAACCGAGCTGGCTGCTCCATTCTGCCCGTTACCGAGCTGGACTGCAATGTCCAACTTGCAGAGGGGATAACTTTCTCGAATGAACTCTGTTTGATATAATTCTTCTTCCAAGAGATTCATAATTGAGTTGAGAACATTTTACAAGTGGTTTCATGTGCAGAAGCCTTATGGTTTGGAAGATACACCTCGATCATTGAACACCTGTCATTTTCAGCTCGGAATTCTCGGAAAGTGTCAGCCAGCTCGGTTTCCAGGAAGGGAAGGATAAAACCAAGCTGACTGCATCATGCTAACCAGCTTGGTATCAAATAGGGAGGATGATACTAATCTGAATGCATCATGACAGCCAGCTCGGTATCCTGGTACCGAGCTGACTGCTCCGTGCTGTCCAGATTGATGTTCTGTGGTACATGCTTGGCAAGACATGCAACTAACTCAGTATTTTAGTCATCTCGGTATCATTGGCTGCCCAAAATACCGATCTGGCTGTCCTCCAAGCTTGGTTGATTGCCTTTTACTCGAAAAATTGCAACTTTCGTCGGTTTATCGGAGGAATCGTTCAAAGGATGAAAGGATCAGCTTAACATGCTGATGAGATGCAGCCAGCTTGGTATCACTGGTAGGTCTTGATACTGAGCTGGCTGTCCTTATTTCGTCCAGCCGGTCATCCTTTGTTCGATGAATCGGGACTTTATCAGTTTTCCGGAAGAATCATTCAAAGGACGAAAGGATTAGCCAAACATGATGAAAAGATTCAGCCAGCTCGGTATCATGGGCAGGTCTTGATACCGAGCCGGCTGTCCTTGTTTCGTCCAACCGATCGTCCTTTGTTCGATGAATCGCGACTTCATCGGTTTATCGAAAAAACTCTCGAAATACAGTATTTCATACTTTTTTTGTAAAGTTATCGATGAAATAGTTCAAAATGAATTCTCTCCGAACTCATATCTAAATATGGAAACTCTTTTTCAATATTCAAATATTTTAATCGTAAATTCCAGAAATGTGGGTTTTGACCTCAACAATTTTCTTGCATATCATTGTTTTACATTTCCTTATCCAGCATTTCAAAATCATCTCTAGCTGTAGAAAAAAGCTCCTCATTACTTGGATCTACATCTTCTTTTCTTTACACATGCATGCTTCTATTACTACCATCAACACCTTTGATGACCTCCACTTGTAAAACACTTCTACATTAATCTTTATTCACTTGTAGTAGATAACTAAAAACATCTTCATCATTCCAAATATATGATGGTTTCTTCGTGTTCAAGATAGTAACTCAATTTCAGCTAAGATGTAGTTATATCTATGGAAACCTTTCTGTAAATTCCCTCCACTAATCTAACATAAGTGACATCCTCCACAGATTTTCTCATCACTAAAGTGTGAATTTCCTCTTCTCCTGATTTACATATAATATTATCACCTTTCTTTGAATAGAATCTCCCATAGTCAAAACATATGACTGTGCAACCACTTGTACTCATTGTCCCCTGAAAAAAATAAACCAATCGTAAGTATATAATTGTAGTAGTTCTCTAATTGTCCCTCTAATACCACTGTATAATAGTTGTCCCCATTAGGCCTAGTTATACACGTATATCGTAGTAATACCATTAGGCTTAGTAATACTCAGAAATTTTGGTTCTTTATCAATTTATGCCGATTCATTGCTCATTTAACCAAGATAACCCATTTAGTTAACCATTTCAGTTTCTATTAGCATTACCCACTAAATGTAGTGACTCCAATGACAAAAAACATTAAATTTTTACATTTAGATCGAAATACCAACAAAGTTTTATCCAACTTTAAGTATGATTTCTGCTGATTAAACCAATGTATCCTCTAAAACTAACAATATTATATCATAATACATTTAATCCATTAGTTTTAATTATGAGCAAAAAAATTAAAATTTTCATTACTATGAAATTACCTAATTCAGAAAAAATTATGTATTAATTACTTTACATATTATATAAACTTCAAAATGGGGTCATGAAATCGAAAATACCAGAAAAAAACGAAAGCTCTAACCTTCAATTTCGAGTTTTTTTTTTCATTAATGGTGGACACTATGAAGAGGAAGAAGATGACAGACACAGTTTTTGGGACAGTTTTGGGTTGAATTCAATTTTGTTTGGTTTGGTTGGTTGAATTATATTCGGTTGGTTTGGAATTAAATTTTTCTTTCCCCAAACCCAACCAACTTATGCATGTGACATCCTTCGTGCGTGCGTGTCCTATTATATTTTTTTTGCTTCTCCTTTTTTTTAAAAAAGGGCAAATACATCAATTCATTTCACAGAGGAGTCTTCAGATTATGAAATGGTCTTCAGATTCTTCTCCTTGTATGGAGGAGCTGTGGAGATTAAAGTCCTTCTCTATCTGTTTTGATCGGTTGTAATTAAAAAAAAAAAAAAAGAATTTGATGTGTCTCAGCTAGGAATAGCAGCGGAAGAAGAACTGAATCTGAAAATGAATTTATCCATCATTTACTATTAGGATGTCAATGGAGAAAGAAATCAGCTGGAACTAACAACAGAGGAATTGCCGTTGTCCGTTATGGTGCTGGATAAAGTTACGAGGTTTGTGTACATATTTACCTTTTTTTATCCTCAAGAGCCTGTCTATTATGTGAATCTTGATAACATTTAAAACCTTTCTTGAAAATAACATATTTACAAACTAGCAACGCGATTCCTCAAGTATTTTATCGATCAACAAAAAATTGTAAAATGAAAATTAAAACGTAAAAACGCAGTTTACATTTGTGTGGAAAGAAAATTCAAAGAAAAATTCATGCCCCAGAAAAGCAAGTATTGAATATCTTAACGTAATTTTACCATTCCGCAATGTAATTCTGCCATTCTATAGGTTACCAATCAAAATCTTAGAGGTTTATTTTTATAAACCATGTTCCATAAAATTTTAACGGTTTGGACATCAATCTATATATTTCATTTATGATTGAGTTTCAAAGTATTTTATTGTTTTAGTTAAATACTAATAATTTTTTATTTTATTATAAAATCTTATAAAATTGTATCAAACCACATAAAATTATATAGAACCTTTTATAATCATATAAAACCATGCAAAATCAATATAACACTACAATGTTACAAGTCTTTTAACTTATAAAACCTTTTAAAAAATCTATAAAATATTGTCTTCAATAGAAAATTTATGTCATGTTTAATATGAGTCTAATACATACCAACTTGAAAGACCCGAAACCAAAGAGGGGGATCCAAATGCCAAGTGAATGTTGGGCTATGACATTCACAGATAAAGAGAAAGAGAATGGTCCAGTCCACTGTTGAAACGTTCAAATCAAAATATCAAAAAGATTTAAAGGGCCCACTAAAGGCCCAGATTCCATGGCTCCTCCTTTTTCTCCTCATCACCAAATTATACACACAAAAACAGAAAATAAAAAACAAAGGCAGAGGGAGGAGACGACTACCACCACGACGAACCTAAGCTCCTCTTGAAATCTCTCCTGCAAACCCCATGGCAGTTCGATCTCTCTCTCTCTCTCTCTCTCTCTCTCTCTCTCTCTCTCTCTCTCTCTCACGTCTTGTGATGTTTCATATATTATCTTTGTTTTACTTCTTTTTTGCTTTGAGATTTACCATTTCTCTCTCCTTTTGGCTAAGACCTGGAAAATTCCAAATCTTTTTTCTTTTCTTTTGATCCTAATAATGGGTTTTCTTACAAAAGCATGATTAGTGAATAGACAAGAGAAAGTCGCAAGTAGCAAAAAAAAAAAAAAAAAACTGAAACTTTTTGCAACCAAATCTTGAATCTTGATGGATATTAGGAGAATGAAAAGATTCTTGTTGTTTCTCTTTGCTCATGCAATATCATATACTTTTTGCATTACCGAGTTGATTGTGCTTAGAGGCATTTGGAGTGTCTACAAGTTTGAGTCTTTTCCATCCTCTTGTAGGACAAGGGCCGCCCATTGCCGAAGTTTGGAGAATGGGATGTGAATGACCCTTCTTCAGCTGAGGGTTTCACTGTTATCTTCAACAAAGCTAGAAACGAGAAAAAAGGAGGTGGCAAATCTGACTCACCAGGGAAAGATGAACCTGGTTACAGTAAAAATGGCCATGTTCTTGGGAAGCCCACTGTAAGCATCGTATCATTTGCGTGATGTGGATTCAAGAAAAGTTGGATACTTGACTTTGTGTTTCTGATTAGAGCTTCTTATTTACTGCTAGTTGGGTTGTGTTGACCGATTGTTTCTTGCATGCTTTTCCAGAAAAAATGGTTTTGCTGTATACAATCCACTCGCGCAGAATAAGTGGGTGAGGTCTTCGCCTTGCAAAGGTCGTTTTATCTTATATCTAAAAGTCATAAATGCGTCAAGAAGGCTGGAGCTTGTCTGAGAAGCCATGACAGTCACTTCTGGATTCTGGTCGGAGTTGTTTTCGAGTGGTGTGTTTTGGTGACTCCGGTCTGGTGCAAGGAGATGAAATGTATTTAGATAACAACAATGTCGTTTCTTTGTATTTGTGTGATGGGTTTGTGTTTGTGTTGTTGTATTCTTGCACTTGTCAGTTATTTACCACTTCATATTTGCTTGCCATCTCTCTTTTGATTTGAGTTCCATCATGGAACTTCCATGGTATAGTTTTTTCTTTTCTTAAATGGTGTTTTCAAAAGCTTTACTCTTTTTCTTTTCAATCTTGATTCAATTTGTACATAAGCTGCTTTAACGTAAAGAAAAATCAAAGATTATACAGAAAAATTATGTCCATAAATGAGTTTGAACAATACGAGATACTACGAGAATATAGGGTTTAATCAAATTCTTTGAAAGAGATGAGTATTGATTGAGTTCAAATAAAAGATTTGGTGTTTAACTACACTGTAATTAACACAGTTAAAGATTTAATAAGGCAAAAACTTTTATTTGATGGTTTTGGACAAATTCTGATACAATAGAGAGCACAAACAAAGCCTTTCTAGTCTTTCTTCAATTCTCACAGAAACAAGAAATACAGATGTACGGGGAGACATATATAGAGACACGATTTCTAAGTATGAGAAATGTTCTTGCCAAAGAGTCCAGCTATTCCTTTCTCAGGGTCGCTTTGCTTCACAATTGACTCACCAACCAAAACCTGTAAAACCACAAATCAGTATTATTTCAGTCATCTGATTAAAACTTGTAAAGCAACCAAGTCGTTCTTATGGATAGTTGTGAAAGCTTACCGCTTTGACTCCAGCGGCTTGTACATAGGCAATATCATCAGGTGTAAACAGACCGGATTCGCCAACCACCTTAAACCCCCACATAACAGTACCATACAGTCAGAACTCAGGAAGATGTGTAAAGACACGAATGGAAACTAGAACTACTTACGATCATGTCTTTCTCCCGGATTTGTCTGCCATGCTCTCCTTCAAGAAGCTTCTTTGTATTACTAATGTCCACTTTAAATGTTTCTGAAACACCAAAACTTTAATTTGTGAGACTCCTCCACTCAACTTAACTTTCCTCAACAAGAATCACCAAGAGACATCAGAACTAGCGATATGTAAAAAAGCTTCATTACCAAGACTTCGGTTATTGATGCCAACAAGCTCGATCCCTTCAATTCCAAGAACACGACCCATCTCTCTCTCATCGTGTACCTAATTTAGAGCCAAGCGTATTAAGAGCGTAACAAAATACAAAACTAACTCTCAACAATAATCAAACCAAGGAAAAAAGACCTCAACAAGGGCAGCCAAACCAAGCTTCTTGCAGATCTTAAGCAAGTAGGTTATTTCCAGGTCAGTCAATATAGCAGCAATAAGCAATACTGCGTCAGCACCTTTAGTCCGAGCATAGTAGATTTGCCATGGATCTACAACAAACTCTTTGCATAATAGGGGACACTGAAATAATTGAACAAACAAAATTGTCTTTCATCGTTAAGCACACACACAAAAAAAAAAACCAGACTTTGCTAAAAGAGAATACCTTCACACCAGCGCTTCTTATGGCTTCCAAGTTTTCAAAGCCTCCCTGTCGAACCAAATCAAGATAAGAACTACAAATGCTTTAAAGAAAAAAAAACTCATTGCAAATGTGTATAAGATATCTGCAACTGAATACACAACAAGTAGTGAAACCTTGAAATACTTCTGGTCTGTCAAAACACTGAGACACGCTGCACCGCCTCTTTCATAAGCTTGAGCAATCTCGACCTGTCAGCAACACAGCCAGATGAATCATGAAAGACCTTTCAAAAGAAAAAATATTGATCTATTTCCCAATGCCAAACCGCAAATGACAAAGACTTCAATTCTTCTTCAACCTTAACTAGCTTAATCACAATAACTACACTCGAGAACACAATCGTTTACCATTACGGAAAGAAAATAAGCATCACATACCGGGTCAAAATTCTCTTTCAAGATTCCTCTACTTGGAGAAGCCTTCTTAACCTCAGCGATCAAACCAGGGAAGCCAGTTCTTTGATAAGCAATCCTAAGCGCACCAACAAAATCCCTAGTAGGAGGAGCATTCTCTACAGCTTTCTTTAACGTCTCAAGTGGGTTTAATTCCTTCATCTGAAAACAAATCACCATTAACAACAACTCACCGAGCCTTGAAGAAGCAAAAAAAAAAAAGGGTTTGAAAAGAAAGAAAAAATTCTTACCCGAGAAACTTCTTCATCTTTGTACCATGTAATCTCCTCCAAGATGTTACTAGGAGAATCAGCAGCAACTTCATCGTTATGCAACCTCAACTCAAATGGTCCAGAATACCCCAATGGAGCCTTGCTTGGTGGTTTCCTCCTTATCCTAATACCTTGGCTAATAGCTATTTCATTCTGATACATCTCTACTTCCCATTCCTTGATTCTAAGATCACTTCCTACTGAAGAAGAAGCAACACCTAAGCTCTCCTTCAAATCCGACTACCAAAAATATAAAAAGGCAAAGACTTTCAGCAACAGATTGATAGAATCATAACTAAAATACCCTTAAATTCGTTCCAGCTAGGGTTTAGATTCAAGACAATCACCAAAAAATCGGACATGAGGAAAAAAGAGACAGAACATAAACGAAAGACACAAACTTTGTTAATGGGTTTTTCTTATAGATTCAAAAGACAGAAGAAGCAACACCTGTTGAGCACGGATCGGTAAAAGCAACGGAGCTCTAAGATTGATCCTTCTGTCCATTGAAACAAAACGTCTGATGGAGACAGAACCGAGACAACACCGAGACAGAGAAGGTGAAACAAGTCTAACCGGAAGAAGTCTCTGTCCAGCGGTTTGAACAGGAACTAGTGCTTCCATTGTCGGAACAAAAGGTTCGAAATTTGACCAATGCGTACGGGGAAATCTTATGATTCTGGAGCCGGTCAAAGTGTAGTTTTGTAGAAGTTAATCCAAACAAAAATTCGATTTATTATTATGAAATATTTTGGTAGTTGGGTGCATTAACACGTGGGTTAATAGAACTCAACTATTAAAGTTATTCACACGTGGGGTAATAGAACACCAACGTCAGATAGTGTTGAGTTTTTTTGCGATGGTTGGTGAAAATACTCAACGCACCGGGTTTTAGTCCAACATTTGATGCTAGTTTATGGACTATGCATCCTGGGATAAGTTTGTTGAAAGCAATTGGCGATTCATAACTAAAAAGAAAGTTGGTAGAAAGTACTCTAATGAATGATCGTATATATTTGATCGATGGACAATGAGTCAAGTTTCAGTCACGCAATATTTTGTAACAATTTTATTCACAGATCTGGATTTTCCAAACAATCTTTTCATGGTTTAATTTTTTTTTTTTTGAGTTATTGGCAGTATGAATATTCTTCTAATTTTATCGGTATCCTTATTCCTTAATTACGTAGCTACTCTTCTTCGATTATGTAAATTTAAGGTTTGTTTGCTTAACCTTTTTGCTGAGTAGGAAGCGATGTCTTAGCTTTGTTTGCATCCTGTGTCTAAATTTATGTTAAAAGAGTATGCTCTCTCTGCTTATGTGTTAAAATTGGAGGTGCAAATTGCTTCGGTTTTGGTGTTTGTAGTATCTACCCATTCGGTAAATCATGGGTAATGTCCAGTTGAGTCCTATCTCCATCACTTCTATATCGAATCAATTGGATTATGGATGTTTTTCCGTCAAAAAGAGCAGTTGTGTATGTAGAAGTTGTCATTAGTCTTTGAGTCATTCGTTGGATTTTGCATTGACCATGAAGCCAACACGAAAGCGTCTAGTCTATGTTTGTGTGAAAATAGAGTCTTTTTCATTATGAACAACGAGATGTTTTAAAAAGATAAGCAGTGAAGTATATAAATCTTTCAATGGTGAAACGATGGTTTTGAATTTGGAATGTGGAGAAAAAGCAAAATAAATTAGTTTTCTTGAACAGAATCCAAAAAATCTTTGCTATAGCTTTGTGGAAAATGGGTTAGAAGAAAAGCCTGAATTGGGATATGAATAAAATACATTTTCTAGAAGAAAGGGATGAGAAGAGACTTCTGAAACTTAGCAGGTCAAATAAAGTCAGAAGCTAATTGAAACTATTTGATTCTATGAGAATTTTGGGTTTACAACCTAATTCTCATGCATGCAACTCTTTTCTCTCTTATCTATTTGAGGAATGGAAATTGACATGAACTCCCTTTACCACTCTGAAGGAGGCTGATGATGGTGAGACTAATGGAAGGTGTTTGTGATGATAATCCCTGGATGATGGACTGATAAGAAGGTTTGCTCGGCTGTTCTTCACGGGGACCAGTCTCTGATGATGCAAACGGCGTGGGGAGTGTTCTCCAAGGCCTTAGGTGGTGAGTTGACAATAATAACTAGCGTCTAGTGGTTTGATGGAATGTTGTCAAGGTGGTAAGATGATAAGAACTGATAGAAGAGTTTCACGGTCACTAGATGGAATGAAACTCGGATCACAAGAACGGATTTAAGAGATCAAAGGTGAGGGAAGACAAGACCAAAAACGTGGTTTACTACAATGTTCTTCACTGCCTCTCAAATTGGCGTGGACCAAGTTTAAATACAAAGTAATANNCTTGACGTAGTGATTCATCTGCCTCATTAAAAACCATGCTGAGAAAACCCAGTGGGACAAAACTCATCATGGAAAAAAGAGTACAGNTCATCATGGGAAAAAGAGTACAGACTCCTCACTTAAGCCACTTAGTTACCATCACCGGGTGAAGTCTTCTGGTTGAAGATGTTGAAGACTTGGACGGTTGGGAGGCTGCGCAGTCCATTTGCCATGAGGGCATGAGCTTCCTTAGCTAGCTCCTTAGCTCTAGAACGAGTGACTCTCCCCTCTTGCTCCGGTTCTTTGACAGCCGTGTCCTCCTTGAGCTCCTTAGTCATCGACTTTGTTTTGGAACGAGTCATCCTTCTCTCTGGCTCTGGTTCTTCCTTTGTTTCCTCAGCTANTGGTGCTGTCCATGATCATATCTTCCCCTCCCTCTTGAAAAGGATTTGTCCTCAAATCTGTATCTGCAACATAAGGGAGCAAGTCAGAAACATTGAATGTTTGAGAGACATCATACTTACCTTGGAGGTCAATCTGATAGGCGTTGTTGTTGATCCTTTTGACGACTTCAAATGGTCCGTCCACTCGCGGTTTGAGCTTGCTCTTCCTCTCCTCAGGGAAGCGGTCCTTTCTCAAATGAACCCACACCAGATCTCTTTGCTCAAAGATCATCTCCTTGCGTCCTTTGTTGGCGTGCTTCTCATACTGCCTTGTCTTCTTCTCTATGTTCTCCCTAGCTTTAGCATGTATTCTCCTGACCTGTTCAGCCTTTTCTTTCCCATCTAAACTATATTTCACACTTAAAGGCAAAGAGATTAAGTCTAGAGGTGATTGAGGGTTAAAACCATAGACAATTTTAAAAGGAGAAAAGAGAGAAGATGAATGCTTAGCGTGATTGTAGGCAAACTCACGTGTGGTAAGCACTCTTCCCACGTCTTGATGTTGCTTTTCACCAAGGTTCTGAGCAGTGTAGACAAGGTCCGGTTCACCACTTCTGTTTGTCCATCAGTCTGAGGGTGACAAGTAGTTGAAAACACGAGTTTGGTTCCAAGCTTAGCCCATAAGGTTCTCCAGAAGTGTCCTAAGAACTTGGTGTCCCTGTCTGAAACTATCTTCTGAGGCATTCCATGTAGACGCACTACTTCTCTGAAAAACAAGTTAGCTACACTAACAGCATCATCGGTCTTATGGCTTGCAATGAAGTGTGCCATCTTGCTAAACCTGTCAACAACTACAAAAATCGAGTCTCGACCATTCCTGGTTCGAGGTAAACCAAGCACAAAGTCCATAGAGATATGAGTCCAAGGTTGAGAAGGAATGGGAAGAGGGGTGTACAAACCGTGGGGTTGTACTTTGCTCTTAGCCATCTTGCAAATAGCACATCTAGAACAAACCCTCTCAACGTCAGTCTTCATACTCGGTCAGTAGAAGTAATCTTGTAGTCCTAGCAATGTTTTGGCGACTCCAAAGTGTCCAGCCAGCCCACCTCCGTGAGCCTCCCTAACCAGCAGCTCTCTGATGGATCCTCTTGGTATGCACAAGCGGTTGTCATAGAACAGATACCCATCCTGTCTGTGATACTTTTCAAAAGCAAACTTATAGCTCTTGCCATAGTTCTCGGCAAAATCAAGGTCAGTCTCATAGAGATCTTTCACATGCTGAAACCCAATAAGCTTTGAANCATCCATCTAGCATGTCTTTTATTGAGCTTGTGTTGTCCTTTTAAGTGCATGAGAGACTCATGATCAGTGTGTATGACGAATTCCTTAGGCCACAAGTAGTGCTGCCATGTTTGAAGGGCTCGGACCAAAGCATACAACTCTTTATCATAGGTGGGGTAGTTGGCGGTTGCTCCTCCGAGCTTCTCAGTAAGCCACGAGTTTCCTATCCTGCATTAACACAGCACCAATACCAACTCCTGAAGCATCACATTCAATCTCAAAAGTTTTAAGAAAATCAGGAAGAACTAAGAGAGGGGCATTGATAAGCTTCTCTTTGAGGGCTTTAAAAGCCTGATCTTGAGCTTGTTCCCATCTGAAACCGACTTCCTTCTTGATCACTTCAGTTAAAGGGGCGCCGAGGGTGCTAAAGTTTGGAACAAATCTCCTGTAGAAGCCTGCTAAACCATGGAAGCTCCGGACCTCTCCAATGCTCTTAGGTGTAGGCCACTCCTTGATTGTTTTTATCTTCTCTTCATCAACTTTGACTCCTTCTGCACTAACAACAAAACCTAGAAAGACAACCTCAGTAGTACAGAATGAACATTTAGAGAAGTTAACAAAGAGGGATTGAGATCGGAGGACACCTAAGACTTGGCGGAGGTGCTCTCGCAAACCTTTGCTGTAGATGAGGATGTCATCAAAGTAGACCACCACGAAATCTCCAATGAATGGTCTCAGGGCGTGGTTCATGAGGCGCATAAAGGTGCTGGGAGCATTAGTGAGACCAAATGGCATGACTAGCCACTCATGCAATCCTTGCTTGGTCTTGAAAGCAGCTTTCCACTCATCTCCTTCTTTCATTCTGATCTGATGATAACCACTCTTCAAATCAATATTGGAGAAGATAGTAGACCCACACAACTCGTCCAACATGTCGTCAAGCCTTGGAATGGGATGCCTATACTTCACGGTGATGTTGTTAATNTCTACACACATCCTCCATGATCCATCTTTCTTAGGAACCAATAGAACTGGTACTGCACACGGACTAAGACTCTCCCTGATGTGTCCCTTGCTCATTAGCTCTTCAACTTGCTTCTGAAGCTCCTTAGTCTCCATGGGATTAGTTCTGTAGGCTGGTCAGTTTGGTAGTGCTGAACCTGGTACCAAGTCAATTTGGTGCTCAATACCGCG
>OVBI01001210.1:0-39658 GCA_900406495.1 Sisymbrium altissimum | reverse complement strand
TTATATAATCAACAAATTGGTTTTTAATATATATGATCATTTCATTTTATTTAAAAATATATTTATTATATTAATAGGTTTATCTAAAATGCATCAAATTTTATTAATAGATTTTATTCAAAAATTGATATTAAATTGAAAAAATTATATAAAACTTTACCTGTTGTAAATATGGATTAATAACTAGATTTTAAAATATGTAAATATTTTATATTATCAAACAATGTGTAAATGTTTTTTATGTTCATCATAAACTTATTTATCATGAGAAATATGAATTTAAACAATTTTCTATCATAATGTTTTTCAATTAAATAATATTATATTAATTTTAATTTTATTAATATAATTTTTATAAAGTACATTTTATTATTTTTTAAAAATAATTATTTTACGTAAATACGGGTGAAAACACTTTACCCCGCACGAAGAGCGGATAAAATCCTACTTTTGATATATTTTAGATACTTATAAGTTAAACTTTGTGAATACGAATGAAAGATGAGTATATCAATTCAATCCTATCCATTTATATTTGTCCATTCTCTTGTCAATTAAGTATTATAAACTCATATTTATTAATAGGTATTGACGTTCATGTACCAATTCATATATTTATACCAACATCTACACGATCTAATATATACAGTATTGTGTTTATATATATATTTTCATGATATAATATCCACACTTTCTTATCCACGATCGGATATCTACATCGTCATGTCAACATATAAGTTAAGAATTGGAGTAAAAGTATTTTAGCCACTTATGTTGTCTTTCATAAGATTTTGATTTTATGTAAATTCTACAAAACTACATTATTATGTCCATACCGCCATGTCCACAATTTAATATCTATTTCATCATATTATCTAAGCTATCATATCCATAACATAATACCTAAGTTATTATGTGTACAATCTGGTATCTCTAAATTATAATGTATAATATCTGCTATTTAAGCTAATATGTCTATAATGTTATATTATCGTCATGTCTACATATGTTACCTATCTTCATGATCAAAAATCTATACCATCATATCCATATAGAATATCCATAATAGAGTATCTACACCGACATGTTCACATATTTAATTATCATCTACACAAAAAATTTTCTATGTGGAAGCATTCCACTTAATTAAGTTATCTTAACCATCTAGTATCTGCATTTTCATATCCACGATTTGGTATCCACATTGTCATGTCGACATATTTTAGTTATTTTCATGATTTGAATTTATCTCATTATATATATGATTTGGTATCCACAAAGTTATGTAAAGAAAAAAATTGTGTCCACAAAATTTTGTCCATAATATTTTATATACAAGTAACTAAAATATATGAAAATATATATCAAATTATAGAAAAAATATTATTATTTGTATTTGGTTATTTTATTCTACTTATTTGCTTAATTTGATTTGCTTATTATGTATAAATAAGATGTATGAATACTCTCTCTTTCTTTATAGTTTTATCGTGGATCTGTTAATTTGAAGGGATACATTATTCATATGTAAATGTTTATGGAATTTGTTTATGAGTTTATGTAATTATATTTACTTATATTTTGGTGGGTCATACATAAACAACATGTACAAAAGAAGTTTGTTTATCTTTTCAAAGATTCAACTATCGCTTCTTACGGCGTTGCTCCCTCTTCTCGAGACAATGGGTGTTTACACGGTAAAACAAATATATCAAAATCTGACTTAGAATTCTTGAATATTTGCTTCCAATTATCATATTGATGTTAACAATTAGTCGAAGAAAATCTGATTGGGAAAATTTCATTCGTACCAGGTCATCAGAAGAGCTTTCCCGATGAGGAGTTTCCACATACATAATGAAGCTTTAGGCCATAAATGAGGTTTGAGTTCAGTCCAAGTTCTGGTTAGTATAATTATTTTAATTCACACTTAGTTTTGCAATTAAGGTGACGAATCTTTAGGTGAAGAATCTTTAAGTGAAGCTCAATATTTATCTCAACCACGCACGAATGCAAAAGTGAAGAGTTCACGAGACTCAGAACACATAGAGGATCACCGTTTCTAATTTTGAAAACTCTCTGCCAAGGAGAACATACAGAGGATCACCGCCTTCTCAATCAAGCAAGTAGCAACTTAAGTCGGAATTAATTAGTGATGAAGACATTGAAATTGAATATCAAAAGAAAAAGGAGGACAAACAATGGAGGTAATAATTCAAAAGCAGGCTAATAAGACTGTGTTTACTGTATTTGACTTTTATGCATCATATTTGTTTCAGTAGTGGCTTATTTACCTGAAGTTTCATATTTACTATTTCTTCCTATGTTTCTAGCTTGCATCATTGTCTTTCTGATGTCTTCAAGTAGGGACTTCATAGAGCGACCAGTCTCCATTTTACGACTTAAACTGCTATCTTTTTTAACAGGTTATATACGCTTCTGCATGTTTCAAGATATGGATTCCGAGCTAACTGGTCAGAATGCAGAAGCAGTGTTCTATGAAAAAATATCACATGTAATGACTATAACGCTTTATTATTTATAAGTTGCACTGAAAATGTATAACCACATGACTCACTCCCATATGGTTATTTATTGAGATTCTAGAGAAGCATATACCAAAAGAAGAATAACCCATTTGCTCGGACCAGGTATTGTATCAGTTTCCTTCTCATGAGCCCGGTGTTAATCGCATGTTTCAAGATATGGATTCCGAGCTAACTGGTCAGAATGCAGAAGCAGTGTTCTGTGAAAAAATATCACAAGTAATGACTATAACGCCTTATTATTTATAAGTTGCACTGAAAATGTATAACCACATGACTCACTCCCATATGGTTATTTATTGAGATTCTAGGGAAGCGTATACCAAAAGAAGAATAACCCATTTGCTCGGACCAGATATTGTATCAGTTTCCTTCTCATGAGCCCGGTGTTAATCCATAGTTGTTATTCAAAGAGTTTGTATATTTGCCGTTTCGGGGAGATGATCCTGAGCTTTATCAAATGATGAAAGAAAGAGTTAGATAAGGACATCCAATGGCTCATTTAGTCAAGGTATTGATAATACTTCTATTTACTACAAATCCATTACTTACTAAAGTTGCTTTTTAATTAAAATCATTATCCTAACATATCACCGGATCTCTTTATCGCAGAAAAAGCAGTAAGAGACACCTAAATAAGAGAAATTAATCTCAGGATTTGGACAGATTTGCATGCTTTGGAGCAAGTATCTCCTGATCAACCATTTGATTGTTTCAGAAATAAACAAAGATGCCAATGACTCAATCTAGGTAAAAAATTTATGATGCTATCTTATGTGGAAAAAATTGATTTCAAATTGTACTCACGAGCTGAATCGATGGTGACAATCCCGTGGAGGTTTAGCAAAACTCTTACTTTGACACGTGCTACCTGCTTCTCTGTGGGAAAATTGAAAAGACATTACACAACTGACTAAGCATTCCATAAAATATCCAGAGCCTAATGATGGCATAACCATATAAAGCATAATCAGAGTTATAAAGCCTAAGTGTATATCTAAAAAAGGGGAAGCCTAAGAGATAGCATGCCGTAAAGCTTCTCATCTGACTTGGTGAATCTGGAGATATTTCGTTATATTCTGCATAAAAGGCTCACAAATAGAACGTGTTTTCTCTATATAGAGTAAGAACCTTAACACTTGGAAAGACGGCCTTTTGGAAAGAGCATTTAATTCGATGGTGTGTTTATTGGACCTTTATCAGTTGAGAAGCCAATTGAGAAAGGGAAAGAATCTTGGACCTAAAAATAGGGGAACCATAAAAAAAAAATATCAGCCATCCATACAAAAAAAATTGTAAATGAACAAACCCCACCATGGTTTAATACAGGCGGCATATCTGCAACCATTGGAATAATATATTTTTCTGTTAGATAGCATTTTCCAACTGAAACAAGAACTAAGAAAAGGGTTTTCTCGCACATACAGATAAGAGTACTTCATAATCTTTCACTCGAAAAAATGGACTGAGCATTGCAAATTGAAGTGCACACCCTCAAACTACGCACTCACTAGCATTCATGGTCCTGTCTAGCTCCCTTTTAAACAATAAGCTTAGCATCTTAGATATAACTTGAATTCTGGAGCCTGAACCAACTAGCTCCACAGGATGAATCTGATCCAAACTTAGACCAAAGTCAGCCAAAGCCTTTTTACAAGGAACAATGAATTTCTACAACAAGCCAGATGACAACCGCTCAAACTCTTCTCTTTTGACGAAGCTCTTCACATCCTTCTCCTCCATCAGACATTCTATATTCAGCGGAGCCTCATCACTTGCGCTTAAGACCTTCTCCACTTTCTCAGACAATGTCCTTAACGTAACACATGCCTTAGTATTTGTATATACATCAATGATGTATTTGTCTTTGAACTTAACAGCAAAGTAGTTGAAGAGAACGTCATCAAAATCTCTGCCGCCCAAGTTTCTGGCAAAAGCCCAGCCTCCAACAACACCACACACAATTGCATATCGGCCAATGTTATCAGCACAGTGGTACTCAAGTTTCCTCTGAGCTGAACTGAAAGATCTTGAGTTTAACCACAATAAGTTGTAGAGATAATTTTCTACAATAGATTTTGAAAATTTAAATCATAGATTAATATCTACAAAAAGTTTGTTTACAATTAATCAATGGATTTCCATATTTAAGTAAAATAATCAGATACACGATATATAAGTTGTAAGTTTTTGGATAGTTGGATTGATGGCATATATCTTGATCAAAAGTCATCATGGAGATTTTTTTAATATCGACATTAAGCATGAAAAAGTATAACTGATTTAGCATCTAATTTAACATTTTTTTTTTCGTGATAAATTTGATATCAATTTATATGAGAGCTAGAAAATTGACCTTCCTTAGAACCTATTATTAGATTTTTTGCTATGAGCAAAAGAAAAACAGATTGTGAAACTTATTGAAATTGTGCTTAGGCAATATAATGTTAATCAGTGGGCTGATATGTTTAATGAAAAATTATTGATGGAGGTTGACAATCTCAACATAACTTTCCTTTTACAAATATTTGTGTACATACATGTGTATAATCATGTTCTTGATCTCATCAAAAAAAAAACCTTGGAGTTGAGGTAAATACATAACTAATTAAACAAATCATATATAGAATTGATAATTTTCTTTTGGAAAAAAATGTATAGTAAAAAAACAAGGTGAATTGGTTATTTGTAACATATATCTATAGCAAAGCTTAATTGGTTAATTTGTTATTACTTCAGTTAATTTTACAGAAAAACATCACTTCTTTATTTTTGGTTTTGAGAATTTCTGAATGTTAGAAAAGAAAAAACCGTGCTAAATGTTGGTATGAATTGATATCAGATGAACAGTTTTGGTTTCAAAAAAATATCAATGGGATTCACTTCATTTGCTTGAGCTATGGAAAATAAAAATGATTATTCAAGTCGTTGAGGTCTCTAAAACATAGTCTATGAAATATTTCTAATAAAACTGTTTTAGAGTATATGTGTGTAAAAGAAAATTTTCTGGAAATACATTAAAAATTTTCTCTTTGATTGAGTTAATATTTTTGAGTCTGAATTACAGTACTACAAATAATTTTAATAGTATAAAAATACTTATTTAAATCCAATGGAAACCATATAACTCACCAGATAGTACAGAAGTATCAAATTTGTTGTTCAAAACATCTTGGAATCTTGAAAAATTAAAACATATATCATCCGAAGTTGGTTCAATGCTCTAAATAAATGTAGATCTTTTGAACACAATTAATTCTTGTGATTTGAAGGTTTCCAATCATCTTTTGAAACCATGACCTTGGAACCAAACAAAAACCTCCATTCACTTTCTACAAAATTACTTTAGAATTTTGAACATCGTTTAAGATGATAATATCATTTTTACTAAAACCTTAGATTTACTTATTATATTGAATTCTGATAAAAGAATCAACTAAACAAATATATAGTTATATATAATGGGCGATTTTCTATCAATAATATATGGGTAAAAAAATTTCAACAACAATAAATAGTTGGGTTACCTCTTGATCACTCAAAATCAGCTTTGCATAAGAATCATCATTAGAAAACACTTAAGTCTATAGTCGAAGAATTTTCACAGTACCTACCCACACTGATCATGATGTAGATATCTCTCTCTTATGAGATTGAAATTAATTTGATCCGCCCGTGCTGCACAGAAAAATACACTATGAATAATTTCATCATTTTGGTTATAGTTTTCAAAAAAGTTGGAGTATTTATTCTGTACTTAAAATCGAAAACTCAAACAAAAGTTAAAGCATTATTTATATTGTAGACTGATGTAAACAACATGAAATGTTTTCAAAATTAATAACGATTACTTGTTCTAATTAGTTGTAAAAAATCTGTCTATATCTCCATCTGTTATACTCTTGAAAAGTTTTCAACAATTTCTCAAGAACCAGTCACCTTCTAGCAAAAAATATAAAGCGTGCATAGAGATAAATTGATGGCTCCAGTATCTACAATCCAGACATTGGGAAAATGGAAAAACGATTGGAAGATCCGTGTCAAACCTTATTGGAAATGGGTTGTCCAAAATAGTTTTGGACATGATATTCTTCACTTCATCTTTGATGAACAAGTAAATAATCTAATTATGCAATATCTATTTCTGGTCTATCTCTCTGTTTTAAATTTGAGTTTTTCTGAAAATTCAAGGATGTAAAATTCAAGCCACTGTTCAACTTCCTCTATCTCTTGATCGGTTTAAAACCAAGTTACACGAAGGGCAATAGAAGATTATCAAAACCTTCATAGTTGCTGATGCTCCATATCCTAAACGATTGGGTAAGTCTCACCATCAGATTATTTTGGTTGCGAATACGGACATCAGGGAGATTAATCAGCGTAATACCAGTCACTTCATGAATTTCGTTCGTTTTCAAGACTTGACGCTTGACACATGGACCGATTTACCTTATCCTATCGGTGAGATTGATTTTTTGTTTTTAAGTCTAAAATAAAAAATAAAAATAGTTGTTTTGGATTTCGGATCATTAGAACGAGATTATCTTTTCAGATGTGGTGGACATTGTTGATCATGTCGAAGAGCTTGAATTTATTGCAGACGCTTTTGTGGATGGGCCAACTGATAGGGGTATCTGTCAACTATGTTTTCGACTGAGAGACACATAGTGAATATAAGTTTTACTTCAAGGGACTTATAAAGTGAACTGATGTGAGATTGTGTTTAAATTCAAGGGATTATGAGTTAAGAGTTCACCGCAAAAGGGAAAATTGTGATTGCTTTCTATGGGAAATGAAACAATAATTACGTGCATGATGGATTTACCGATCGTGTTCTTACTGATTGGCGTGTTTATGATGATGGTCAGTTTGTGGTCTTGAATATACAATCATTTGAAATATCGATATGTTGTGGAAATTATTTGACTAGCTAATTGTAGACTTTATTTTGCGACTCAGCTATTAGAGACGAAGGAGATCTCTCAATTTTGGTTCGAGCGTGGAATTGATGAAGTCGATGAGATAAATAATATCATGTAAGAATGATATCCGTATATTTATGGTTGCGTAGATCATATATTTGGACAATTTACAATACTGACACCGGTTATATTTAGAATAAACCAAAATCCAGATGATAATACTGTGAACATGAGTGATGATGATGAAAGTTGAAAAGAAGGCCTTAGTATCATATCAACAGGCTTTATTAATCCATACAACAAAAAAATAGTAAAAAATAACACATGAAAAGGTTACGACGATGTACTCTCTTTGCACACATCTTTCATCCTACTTATCTTCTACGATCAGCTCCAGCGGAGCGCATGTACCTGAAAATGTACCATGAACAGTTTCTCCGACACTCCTGATGTCCTTGAAACTTGTGGGACCTCTAACAACATCCAGTAAACGTTTCAAATAGTATGCATCTCGAATCTGTAGTGGAATATTAACAAATTTTAAATTCTTTATTGGTCTTCCTTAGACGTGGGAGCCAAGCCTTTATTCCTTGTTGCTAAGTCCACTTTGATGGAAATTCATCATAACGCATAGCTTGATCTTTCGTATGTTACTTATTGCATTCCATCCATGCAGTAAATTTGCATTTTATGTCCTTCACGAGAAAATCATCGTGCTCTGTAAAAATCATTAGTTCTTCTTTGGGGAGGTGGAATAGAAAGGTTCCAGTTCGTTTAGGTTGTACATTCTTGGTACCGACTAATTATTTTTTTTAGGTAAAAATTGAAGATATCAAAAACATGTATATGTCAAGCTAGATGTCTTTGTTGAATACCTGTTGATGCCATTGAATAGATATCGTCCTTTGTATGAATCATGTTTGATAAATAAAAAGTATTTTTTTTGGTTTTGAAAAGTGATGCCTAGAGTATGACTTTCTACCTTAATAAGTTGTCTTTTTAAAAAACTTTGGTCAGCTTTCTCATCTCATCATTTGGCACTGCTGTTGTATTGCTTAGTTATGTTTTATTCACAGTTGTTGATGAGTTTTGTTCTTTTCTAAACTTAAGAGACACATCTGATCTGCATGGAGATGGTTCGAGGATTCATTCCCCTTTTGAAATCGTTGACTCTTGCAAGCTTTGATATTATTCGAACAATATTTTCTTAATTAATCTGTTTTTTCGTGTGTGTGTGTATGTTTCTAATTTGTTGCGTGTTTCGAATTATTTTAGTTGCATTGAGTGTTCTTTTTGTACTAATTATAGTTTACTTTTTTGTTAACAAACCTGCAAACATCTGTTTTGTAGGCACATAAATCACTCACAAAAGAGGTAACTTAGCGATATGATTTTTAAAAAATTTGTGTCTGTTTGTTATATAATTATTTACATATATGCGATTTTGTTTTGGTAAGCAATTTCAATAGATTCTACGAAGACTATCAAAATCTGCAAAACTGCGAGTCAAGTAAAGTTAATTTCTCTCCATATAATCTTTGTGATTTGTTTAGTTATTGACATCGATTTTGTTTTAAAGCCAATGTCTGATTTAAACATTGTTTCTCTCTTTATGGGATAGAATCACGTGACAATATGTGAAGTTATCAAAGTACTATGGAAATTAGGTTTTTTTCTAAAGGTCATTGAGACAGGATGTGATGGTTTTTCGACTATTCCTACCTGTTTTTTTTTGTTTTAGTTAGCTCTTGAATGATATAGATGATTTTTGTTTTCACGGGATTGCAGTTACTAAATTGAGTTGGTGGGTTTTTTAAATTATTAGTTTAGATATTTTTTGTGTGGCTAAACGAGAAAATGTTCAGTTTTTAGGCATGGTTGGTGAAATTATTGATTTTCTTGGTTGTATCTTTGGGAATAATGATTTTGATGGATCTACATGTTCTAAGATGCGTGGGAACGAGATTTCCCATAATATATTTTCAGAAAGTAAATCGATGAATAGGTCCCAAAAGTTCTGGAAAGAAAAACCTCACCAAATATATTAAAGAATTTCCCCGAGAAAGTAAAGATTAACGAAAAAGAAAGATACAGAATATTTTATAGCCAAAAGTATCGGGATATCCCGTTATTCAATTGTGCCTTGAATACTGTACATCGATATGTATTTATACTAGACGACTTTAAGCCTAAACTAGCAAAATTCCTGATGTTGGAGCCTATGTCTGCGCTTTTTCCACCGACTTCATGGGATACTCGAGAATATTCGGGAATCTTCCATCCAGCTCGGCATAAATCTTTGGTTAAGCGATATCTCGGGTTTGACTTAAGTCAGCGCTTTATCATTTTTGATAGACAAAAACATCACGATATTCTCTGAAAACAACGTGAATTTTGATTAAAACATCAGAAAGTTTACGAAAACATCATAAGTCCCCAAAATGAGATCTGCGAGCAACGAAGAGACCAACCAGCTCGGCAGAACTTCCTCTTGGCAAAGAACGCCGAGCTGGTATTCAGGCTGGAGGGTTTGTCACCTAGAATGCTAAGCTAGTAGACACTTTGTCCATCGAGACAGGACGAAACCATCGGGGGTAGATCGGAAACTTCTCCCATTCAGTCAGCTCGGCTTATTTGGAGGAAACAATGGTCAAATCATGCACATTTGCTGGAGGAGAAGAGAATGCCGAGCTGGTTGCCAAACTGATGGATGGACAGGACGAAATGCCTAGCTGGTTGCTTGCCTAGAAGGATAAGGATATGCTGAGACTGGGCGGTCAGCTTGGCACTTTGGCACATCATGGAAAATTAGTCAGTCAGCTCGGCATCTTGGTTGGGAAGAAGAATTCCGAGTTGGCTGATAATCTGCCAAGCTGACTACATTATGCTCGAGGAATCGCGACTTTTATCGGTTTTTTGGAAAAGCTTTTCGTAAACAGGGCGATCAGCTCGGAATTCTAAGAGATGTCAGCCAGCTTGGAATTTTTGGCTGGACAAAATGTCGAGCTGGTTAGCTCTCCCCTTTCTGCCGAGCTTACTTCATCCTGCTTGAGAAATCGCGATTTTTATCAGTTTTTTGGAGAAACCGATAGGAAAACAGAACGATCAGCTCGACATTCTGAGGAATGACAGTCAGTTTGGCATTTCTAGCTGGACAGAATGCCGAGCTGGTCACTTCTCCTCTTTCTGCCGAGCTGGCTGCATCGTGCTCGAAGAATCGCGACTTTTATTGATTTTTCGGAGAAGCCGATCAGAAAACAGGACAATCAGCTCGACATTCCGAGGAATGACAGTCAGCTCGGCATTTCTGGCCGGACAGAATGCCGAGCTGGTTACTTCGCCTCTTCATGCCGAGCTGGCTGCATCCTGCTCGAAGAATCGCGACTTTTATCGGGTTTCGGGAAAATTGCTCGGAAACAGGACGCACAGCTTGGAATTCCTAGAGATGTCAGCCCGCTCTCTTCTTTCTGCCGATCTGACTGCATCCTGCTCGAGGAATCGTGACTTTTACTGGTTTTCGGAGAAATTGATCAGAAAACAAGACAATCAGCTCGGCATTCCGAGGACTGACAGTCAGGTCGGCATTTCTGGCTTGTCACTTCTCCTCTTTCTTCCGAGCTGGCTGCATCTTGCTCGAAGAATCGCGATTTTTATCAGTTTTTCGGGAAAACTGCTCAGAAACAGGACGATCAGCTCGGCATTCCGAGAGATGTCAGTCAGCTCCCCCCTTTTCTGCCGATCTGGCTGCATCATGCTCGAGGAATCGCGGCTTTTATCAGTTTTTCAGGAAAACCGCTCGGAAACAGGATGATCAGCTCGGCATTCCAAGGGATGTCAGCCAGCTTGACATATTTGGCTGGACAAAATGCTGAGCTGGTCAGCTCTCCTGATTCTTCTGAGCTGACTGCATTCTGCTGGAGGAATCACGAGTTTTATCGGTTTTTTGGAAAAACCCTCGAAAAGTAGTTTTCGTATACTTTTCGTAAAGTTATCGATAAAACAGTTTAAACTGAATTATTTTCTGAACATCGATCTTTTTCCAGAGAATATTCAATATGGAAAGCTTTTCCGATATTTAAACATTCTAGTCGTTAATTCCGGAAATGTGGGTTTTGGCCCTAACATTTAGCGCCCAGCTCGTCCATCTCAGGTATGATAGTGACGAGGTAACTAAGAAGTGTTGAACGAGATTAAGGAGCTAAAATGTTTTCGGCGTCCAATTCCCATTGCACAAATTCTCAAGATGAAGTCCTTAAGCTGGCTTTGTTGTTCTGTTTGGATTGAGTATCGTAGTATGTCTGGGTCAGTTTGCAATGCTCTTATGATGTTGCCTCATTAAAAACCTTTTACTACGAAAACCCGGTGGAAAAAAACGTAGTAGAGGAAATGAGTGCAACACACATTGCTGAGACTGAGAGTTTTGGTAGAGTTTTTTCGAAAAACTGTTTAGGATAAGTTTTTCAAAAGTCTTCGTAAAGATTTTCTGAAAAACTGTTCAAGATAAGTTTTTCATACGAAAACTTGTGGAGAGACAAATAATGCTGAGCTGGGCAAAGAAAAGTGCCGAGCTGGCTTGTGTATGGGTAAAATGCTGAGCTGGTTCAGCAGTGGCATGGTGCCGAGCTGATCAGCAAAGATGCAATGCCGAGCTGATCCAACCGGGGCAGAATACCGAGTTGTCCTAGCGTGTCTAGTCTGTTCTCGAAAAGTTGTTCAGATTTTGAGTTTTCGGAGAGTTTATCATGAAGTTTTTCCGAAAAACTGTTTAGATTATTTTTTCGAAAATCTTTGTAAAGTTTTCCCCAAAAACTGTTTCTGATAAGTTTTTCGAGAAATTTTTGTAAACTTTTTCAGAAAAACTGTTTAAGATTAGTTTTCGAAAGTTTTCCGTACGAAAGCTGTGGATAAGCAAAAATGCCGAGCTGGCTTGTAATGGTTGTGTTGTCTCGGCGTTTTGGGATGAATGACCGAGGAGAAGGAGAGCACAAAGTGCCGATCTGGTTGGAGAACGTGGATGCCGAGCTGTCTGTTCGCCCTTTGTCCTGATTGTCAGCGTGTGTTTCCAAGGAGGAAGTGAGGCAATATGGCGAGATGGTTAGAGGAGGTTGACAATGCCGAGCTGGTCACTGGTCCTCGTCCAGTCCATTCAACTTTAGAGACCGAGGGGGAAGAGAGCAAAAATGCCGAGTTGGTTGGATGTGTACCAGCTGGACAAGTTTTGTCTTCTTGCCTGACGGAAAAGATCGAGGGAGGAGAGTGATGGAAATGCCGAGCTGGACATGCTTATGCCGAGCTGGTCGATTTTCATGCTCTGCCTCGATGTTTCGTGAGAAAAGATGGAGAAAATATGGGAGCAAAACTGCTGAGCCGGACATGTTCATGTCGAGTTGGCCGTGTGTTCCATGATAGGTCAATGAATTATACTCCAAAGGATGTCGAGTTGGATGCCAGTGTGCATATTGGGCATCCAAAGCTGGATCGTGAAGCTTGTATGCGTGTGCATTTGTTTTCACGAAAGTTGGCTAAGCGTTGGAGAGGATTCTTCTCTGTTTCTTCTTGACAAGAACTTGTTTTCTTCGAAAAACTGTTTTTCCTGAGAAAGTTAAGTTTTCGGAAGAGTTTTAGGGAGGACAAAGGATGGCCGAGCTGGTGCATCCTCTTTAAGAGGAGTGGCCGAGTCGGTCGTATCCTTTCCCTTATGCTAAATTCTTGTGATTGTTTTACGAAAAACTGTTTTAGCCAAGTTTTCCTAAAGTTTTTAGAGAAGTTCGTTTCCAAAAAACTGTTCAAGATAAGTTTTCATAAGAGATTTTATTTTCTGAAAAACTGTTTAAGGTAAGTTATTCGAAAGGTTTTGTAAGTAGTAAAAGAAGACCACTTTGCCCGAGCCGGCCAATTTTGCTGCCCAGCCGGTCGGATTTTTGTGCTCTGCCAGGATTTTTGTGTCAGATAGTTGAGGAGGGAGTATGCCGCTGCCTCAAGTTGTCATTTGTACTAGACTTTTATAACTTCGTCTCATGCATGTTCAAAGAGCTCTGATTGCCCGTTATAGAGGAGAGCATGATAGAGTTTTGAATGTTTGCTGCAGGAGAGTAGAGTAGTTCGAAGTATTATACCCACTCGCGATTCCTTAGCGTTTTCAGATGCTTTAGAAGCGTTGTATGCAATTAATGTTGATATTCCGTCAGAAGAGATTTGTCATGCCTTTATTAGATGATAATATGTTTGCGTTTTTCGTATAGAATGTTAATGAGATTGTGCCAGCGCTGCTAAGAAGCGGTTTGACTGGGCTTACCATTGGTTAGCGTTTCAGAAGGTAAGCTATGCGTTTGTCTGATTTTAGGGGACGCGAGTAGACTCTGGCTTACCTTTCCATTTTTCGACGTTTGAAACACTATATAATTTCGTTTAGTGGTATGCTAAATTGTGTTTCTGAGATATTGAGTCCAGTGTGCCATGGTCGGCGCTTACCGGATTGACAAGTTTGCAGTGAGGGTTAAGGCAGTGCGAGTCTTTAACATGCT
Organism: Sisymbrium altissimum; assembly: GCA_900406495.1. Lineage (NCBI taxonomy): Eukaryota > Viridiplantae > Streptophyta > Magnoliopsida > Brassicales > Brassicaceae > Sisymbrium > Sisymbrium altissimum. Next base: position 25,666 of record OVBI01001210.1, on the reverse strand, counting down.
GGCATGCCCCTCTTAAAGTCAAACCTAAGAATATCGTCCAGGATATACCCTCAGATGTTAAGCTAAGATATATCTAACCTTTTCGTATATAGCGCGCTGTTTTATCCGTGCATGGATGTGGTCGAACCTCTTCCCATTCTGGGCCTTGGCTAGGTCCTTAAAGGACAACTAAAGAGACAAAAACACTTGTTATGGCCAGCAACAAACAGGTTTGAAATAGTTTTAGATTTGCGAAATCGTGTTGATAGAATTTTTCAGAATTTTTTTCGGAAAAATTTGGTGTTTGGACTTTTCTAGAGTCTTCCGAAATGTTTCGGAAAAACTTGAGAGTAAAAGAGTTTTTCGAGTGTGTGAATGGCTATGTATACACTCCTATTCCCCTAAATTTTTTTTTTTTTTTGAAGTATCTGGAATTATCATGAGACAAGTTGCCTACGTACCCCAATGCTAGGGGATCAAACCAATCTGTATTTCGCTTCGAGTGAAGCACTAATAGTAGTTCCTCTTGAGATGCATTGCGTTCTAACTTCGGATGACTGGTGAGTCGTCGTTGTAGGCAAGTTCGTATGCTCCTGGCCTGACGAATTTAGTGATTTTGTAGGGGCCTTCCCAGTTTGCGTCTAATTTTTCAGCATTATTTTGCTGGGTGTTTTGAAAGACCTTTTAGAAAACGAGATCACCTTCTTTGAACCTCCGACTACGAACTTTGGAATTGTAATATTTGGCAGCTGCTCGCTGATAATTTTGCATCCGGATTAATGCTTGATGACGCCTTTCGTTGATGAGATCGAGTTCGTCCAGGAGCATCGCCTGATTAATTTCTTCTCATTCAGGAAGTAAATTTCGTCGGACTCCAGAAAATTATACCTCTGGGGGGATTACGCACTCCATTCCATATACTAATGCAAAGGGAATTTCCCCAGTAGCCTTTCTGGGCGTGGTCCGATGTGACCAGAGCACGTAGTCGAGTTTGTCAGCCCATCTTCCCTTTTTTCGTCCAGCCATTTCTTTATTCCATCGAGGATTGTTTTGTTGGCTGCTTATGCTTGGCCATTGCCTTTTGGATACCCCGGAGTTGAAAAACTCAGATGGATCTTCTACTTCTTGCAGAATGGTATGAAGCGGTTCGTGATGAACTGTGAACCGTTGTCAGTTACAATCTCATATGGAACTCTATGTCTACAGATGATGTTTTTCCATACGAAATGTTCAACTTGGGCATCTTTTATGCCAGCATAGGAGTCTGCTTCGATCCATTTGGAAAAGTAATCCGTTAGGACGAGTAAGTACTGCTTTTCCTTAGATTTATGCATTCGTCCGCCGATATCCATTGACCAATGCATGAATGGGTGTAGAGAGGATATCGACGAGAGGAAGGCCGGTTGGCGGATTGTTGGAGCGTGGCATTGGCATTTCTCGCATTTCTTTGAGAATTTCTCGCAATCTTTGATCATCGCTGACCAGAAGTATCCATGCCTTTTTTATCTTGATGGTGAGTGCCCTTCCTCCAGAGTGGTTTCCACACGACCTGCTATGAACTTCATGCATGATTATTCGGGCTTTCCCCCCCTTCCATGCAGTTTATTAGGGGACCGGAGTGTCTCCAATTGAGGAGTTTTCCGTCTAAGAGGACGAAGCGTGCTACTTGTACTTTTAGTTTTCGTGCTGCCCATTTTTCGGTGGGGAATGTCCTGTCTGTGATGTAGTGAGAACTTTCTCCATCCATTCTTGGTCACAACCAAACTCTCCCCTATCAGTTTGCAAGTTGGTGTCAATGGTTGGAGTTGAGTCCGGATCGTCTATCTCCATAAGATCTTTGTGAATTTCTTCTTCGAGATCTTCTTCGATGAGCGTGATTATATCGGATGGCCCAATGCTTGGATGTTCTATGAATTTCACCGGAATAATCCTGTTTTCTCCTGGGGCCGAAGTTGATACCAAGGCTGCTAGAGCATCGAGAGGTGCATTTTTGCCCCGAAGGATTCTTGTCAGCTCGAATTCTTTGAACTGCTTTGCGAGGTCTTGGGCGACTTTTAAATACACCCGCATTCTCTCATCTCTGGTTTCGTATTCTCTGCTGAATTGGTTTGCAACCCATCTGAGAATCGCATAAAGCATGTGGATGTTTTCCACCATGATTCCGAGGGCGAGTCTTAGCCCAGCGATCAGGGCTTCGTATTCAGCCTCGTTATTGGATGGTGGGAAATTGAGTCGGAATGACTGTTATAAGATTTCTCCCGTGGGCGAAGTCTAACGGATCCCAAGCCCAGATCCCTGTTTCGAAGAAGATCTATCCACATGAAGGATCCAAGTTATGTTTTCCAATTTTTCGTTGCTTCCTCTGGGGGGAAGTTCGATTAGAAAATCGGCTAGAACTTGAGACTTCGCGCATGTTCTAGAAAGATATTCAATATCCTATTCACTCAGCTCTACTGCCTATTTCGCCAAACGTCCCGATAGACTTGGGCTATGTAGGATAGTTCTGAGAGAAAATGTGGTTATGGCTATGATTGTGTGCGATTGGAAGTAGGGTCTGAGTTTTCGAGTAGACTCTACTACTGATAGTTCTAGCTTTTCCATCTGAGGATAGCGAGTCTCTGCATCGGTAAGAGTTTGGCTTACGTAGAATACTGGTCTTTGCCCGCCTATTTCTTCCCAAATTAGAACTCCACTTACCGCGGCAGCGAGACGGCGGTGCAGAAGAACAAAGGCTCTCTTACCACTGGTTTAGCGAGTACTGGTGGGCTTGCTAGGTAGACTTTGAGCTGTTGGAATGGTTCTTCGCACTTCTCGGTCCAGTCGAACTTCTTATTTCCTCTCAACATATTGTAAAAGGGTAGACATTTGTCTGTTGATCGAGAAATGAAGCGATTGAGTGCTGCTACTCGGCCGGTAAGCCTCTGGACTTCTCTTTTCATTTCCGGGAAGCCATGTCGATCAGTGTGTTAATCTGTTTGGGGTTTGCTTCGATTCCCCGAAGATTTGACCAGGTAACCAAGGAACTCTCCCGAAGCGACCGCGAATCTACACTTCGCGGGATTGAGTTTCATGTTATGTTTGTTCAAACAATCAAAACAATCCGGTAAGTGTTTCATATGGTCGTCTTCTTCTAGGGATTTTACGAGCATGTCATCTATGTAGACTTCCATGGTTTTCCCTAGCTGATCGGTAAATATTTTATTCACCAGGCACTGATATGTGGCGGCAGTGTTCTTCAGTCTGTGATGAACGCTGTCTTTTCTCGATCGTCTGGGTTCATCATGATTTGATTATAGCCATAGAAAACATCCATGAATTAGAGCAGCTTGTTTCCAGCTGTTGCTTCGACTAGTCTGTCGATATGCAGAGGCGGGAAACTGTCTTTCGGGCAGTCCTTGTTAAGGTCTGTGAAATCCACGCAGACATGCCACTTTCCATTCTTCCTTTTGACGACTACCGTATTAGAAAGCCAATCGGGATATAGTACTTCGGTGATTGATCCCACCGTTAGGAGTCTTTTGACTTCGTCGTTGACTGTCTTCGCTCTTTCTGGTCCGAGCTTTTGCCTTTTTTTTTTATCGGTTTGAAGGTCGGATCAACATTGAGATCATGGCAGGTCGTACTAATGTCGATTCGTGGCATGTCTTCCGCTTCCAAGGAGAAAGTGCTCACATTTTTTTTAAGGAGAGTGATGAGTTTGGACTTGATTGGCTCCTAAAGGTTTGCGCCAATTTCAATACATCTCTCAGGATGGGAATTGTCGATGGAAACTGAGATCACTGGTTCTCATGGACTGTCGTCTTTTTGCTCCCTGGCGTCTTTCAGCTGAAGCTTGTGGAAGATCTTAGCGAGCTTGGCTTCTGCCTTTTTCATTCCCTTCTCTGTCGGTTTTTCATCGGTTACGGGATTCCGAATCTTATGTTCGACAGAGAGACAGGTGCGTGAGATCTTCTGTTCTCCCCAGAACGTCTAGGTCCCGTTTGTAGTTGGGAATATCAGGCAGAGATGATAAGTCGATGGGACGGCCTTGATGGCATTGAGCCAGAGTGTTCCCATTATAGCGTTATAGATCACAGGGTAATCAGTTACGGAGAATAGCACCAAAGTGGTACCTCCTACCGTGGTAACTGGGAGAGCGATAGTTCCTTGTGTCGTTGATATACGTCCAGAGAAACTCGTTAATGGATTAGGTTCTTCTATTAAATAGTACGATCTTGTCCCTAACTCTTGTTGGGGATTTTGGTAGTTCACATTCACCATGCTACCAGTATCGATGAGTACCCTGAAAATTTCATGATCGGTATCGTCAGTTGAGTCACCAGAGGATCGTCATGAGGATCTATAACACCTTATGCTTCGATTTGTCGAAGACCATCCCATCCTCAGTTCTGCTCTTTGGTTCCGATCAATTGATATCGGTTCTCGCTTTTTGCTGAGAAGCTTTTATCGTTGATATCTTATCGCAGAGAACGGCGATCCTCCCATGATTGTATTGATGATTCCTTCGGAGGAATTTCCTAGGGATATCGGGAAAGTTTCCTTTCCGGATTTAATCCAATCCTCAGAAGTTACTAGAATCGGTTCAGCTCCATTGAGCGGATGATTCTTAAGAGCTGATCTTTGCATCTTTCGTTTCTCCGAGTAAGAAAGCTTTTGGCACCTTCCTTCTAGCGCCAAATTGCGGTAACGAGATTTCGCACAATTTATTTTTGGAAAGTAAAACGATGATAATGTCCCAAAAGTTCTGGAAAGAGAAACCTCACAAAAGATATTAAAGAATTTCTGTGAAAAGTAAAGATTAATGAAAGAAGAAAGATAGAGAACATTTTATTGCCAAAAGTATCGGATTTCCTGTTATTCAATCATGCCTTGAAGGCTGTACATCGATATGTATTTATACTAGACGATTCCAAGCCTAAATTAGCCAATTCCCGATGTGGGAGCCTATGTCTTCGCTTTTTTCCACAGACTTCAACGGATACTCGAGAATATTCGGGAATCTTTCATCCAGCTCGGCATAAATTTTTGGATAAGCGAATTTTCCGGTTTGACTTTAGTCAACGCTTTGTCATTTTTGATAAACAAAAACATCACTATGTTCTCTGAAAACAACGTGAAGTTCGATTAGAATATCGGAAAGTTTACGAAAACATCGATAAGTCCCCAAAATGAGATCTGCGAGCAACGAAGAGACCAACCAGCTTGGCCGAACTTCCTCTTGGCAAGGAATGACGAGCTGGTCTTCAGGCTGCATGGTTGGTCACCTAGAATGCCTAGCTTGTAGACACTTTGTCCATCTAGATAGGAAAAAATCATCCCATTCAGTTAGCTCGGTATATTTAGAGGAAGCAATGGTCAATCATGCAGTCAGCTCGACATCTGCTGGAGGATAAGAGAATGCCGAGCCGGTTGCCAACCTGATGGATGGACATGACGAAATGCCTAGCTGGTTGCATGCCTGGAAGGACCGGGAGATGCTGAGCCTGGGCAGTCAGCTCGGCACTTTGGCACAACATGGGAAATCAGTTAGACAGCTCGGCATCATGGTTGGGAAGAAGAATGCCGAGCTGGATGATGATCTGATGAGCTGACTGCATCCTCGAGGAATCGCGCTTTTTATTGGTTTTTCGAGAAAACTGCTCGGAAACAGGACGATCAGCTCGGCTTTCCGAGAGATGTCAGTCGGCTCGGGATTTTTGGCTGGACAAAATTCCCGAGCTGACTACATCCTGCTCGAGGAATCGCGACTTTTATCTGTTTTCAGAGAAACCGATCAGAAAACAAGATGATCAGCTTGACATTCCGAGGAATGACAGTCACCTCGACATTTATGGCTGGACAGAATACTGAGCTGGTCACTTCTCCTCTTTCTGCCGAGCTGGCTGCATCCTACTCGAAGAATCGCGATTTTTATCGATTTTTCGGAGAAACCGATCTGAAAACAGGACGACCAGCTCGGCATTCCGAGGATTGACAGTCAGCTCGGCATTTCTGGCTGGACAGAATTCCGAGCTGGTCACCTCTCCTCTTTCTGCCAAGCTGGCTGCATCCTGCTTGAAGAATCGCGACTTTTATCGCTTTTTCGAGAAAATTAGTCGGAAACAAGATGAACAGCTCGGCATTCCGAGAGATCAGCCAGCTCGGCATTTTTGGCTAGAGAAAAAGCCGAGCTGGTCAGCTCTCCCCTCTCTGCCGAGCTGACTGCATCTTGCTCGAGGAATCGCAATTTTTATCGGTCTTTCAGAGAAATTGATCAGAAAACAGGACGAGCAGCTCGACATTCCAAGGAATAACAGTAAGGTCGGCAGTTCTGGCTGGAAAGAATGCCAAGCTGGTCACTTCTCCTCTTTCTGCCGAGCTGGCTGCATCACGCTCGAAGAATTGTGATTTTTTATTGGTTTTTCGGGAAAACTGCTCAGAAACAGGACGTTCAACTCGGCATTCCGAGAGATGTCAGCTAGCTCGGTATTTTTAGCTGGAAAAAAAATTCCGAGCTGGTCAGCTTTCCCTTTTCTGTTTAGCTGGCTGTATCCTGCTCGAGGAATCGCGACTTTTATCGGTTTTTCGAGAAAACCGCTTGGAGACAGGACGATCAGCTTGGCATTCTAGGGATGTCAGCCAGCTCTCCCCTTTCTGCCGAGGTGACTGCATTTTACTCGAGGAATAACGACTTTTATCGGTTTTTTGGTAAAACCCTTGAAAAATAGTTTTCGTATACTTTTCGTAAAGTTATCGATAAAACAGTTTTAAACGAACTATTTTCCGAACATCAATCTTTTTCCGGATTAATATTCAATTATGGAAAGATTTCCTGATATTTAAACATTGGAGCCGGTAATTCGGAAAATGTGTGTTTTGGCCCCAACAAAATGTCTGGACTTGCAGGAAAAACAAAAGCATAGTTTTTGCAATCATAACACATTATGGTTTTCTTGTTTATTATGAGTGGATTACAGCAACAAGTATGTGTGGTAATTATTCTGTGTGCTTTTGGATATTCTTATCACATTATGTTGGCAAGAATTTCTTTAAGAGCGAACCAACAATTCTTTATACATGTGAACTGACTTTGGAAATTTAAAGGTATGTGTGATCAAACTTTGAAAAGACCAAGTTATGTTACTCTTAAAGTTTGATTCAATCTCATTTATCTTTATTAGAGCATAGTTTACTCTCTGGTTGGGTTTCCTCTGATTCAAACTTTATCATTTCAAACAGGTAAATAAAGCCTGAATGAACATGCTGACAAATGTTTGGATCTTTCAAAGCTAGAAGATGCCTATTAAAGATAAGATTAGATACTGATCTTGGTATTAACCTCTTTCTGTATTTATTTTGGACTTCTAATGTTGGAACATCTATTAGTGTTATGTGGAAAAGAGGCATTTTTGTTAGACTTGATAACCAAATTGAAAACTACTTGCATATAACTATTGACTGTTTATTTCTTTTTTTTTCTTTTCTTTTATCATCAATAATGACTGGATATTGTTAACCACACCTCTACTTATATGGCATTATAGTACTCAAACTCAAGAGACTCTTTGAGAAAAGGCATTTGTACAAAAAACATATAAATCAAGCACATAAATATTGGTTTTATTTCAAATCATTGGTCAGGTCGAAAGGTAAATAATTGGTTTTGTACCATTTGGATAACTCTGGTCACTGGAGCTTATAATTGTTTCATACATTAGCCACCTCTGGACTTTTACTACATTATCTCACATCTACATCCTAGATTTGAAATGTTATAAAGACTACTCAGGATTACTCAGAACTTTGGGATGATGTTCAATTTCTCTGTAGAAGAGTATTTGATAAAAGAAAGTAAAGGTTCAGGATTTATGTCTATTTATGAAGAAGAGATGGTGATTTAATGCTCATTGGAGATTTTCTTTGGTAATATGAATTTTTAAATATATATACCAATAACCAAATTATAATTAAAAAATAATCAATGATATTTAGTGTGTTTTTATCTATTTTTATACGTCTTAGCTTTTTTTTTTGGTCTGACCCCATTTTTAAGATGATCAACAAATAAATTTGTTGGCCAGATCAAACATTCTATATTTTTGGCAAAACAATGTGTGCGATTCTGTTATTTAATAAACCGATTGAATGTTGGCTAAATAGTTTGTTGGATATGTGAAGTTTTTCAATATTTAATGTTCAGTATATTCTCAATCGTATTCCTATATGCTCTGATATGTTTTAAATATTTTATCAGCGTGATAGAATGTTTAGGATCCGTAGATGGAAACAAAGTTAGGAATTGAAAGAAAACTCTTAATTAAGAATTTGTTGTTTATGATCATGGCAAGAGACATATACATTTTGATAAGTATGCTTCTCTCTGCACTCTTACATCGACTTCATGGGTCTCACTGGTGAGACGAGCACATTCGGAAAGAAACACACCACTTAACGAAAATGGAAACCTAGATTAGTAGACAAATCTTGCCGATTGTTCCTGATGGTGGTAAGGTGGAGATAATTTTGGTCACTTTGAATTCTTTACTTCTTTAGTCTTATTGCAAAGTGTTAAGGCTTACAAGGAACACGCGCCTCATCCTTGGAGACAATAGTCGTTAGATAATTAAACTGTAAGCTTTTTCCGAGTTGATCACATATATAGAAGATGAGAATTTTAATAAGAATGATACATGACAATCTAAGATCGAGATTCCCAAAGACCTGTCGATTTTGGATTATGACGATCCTGTAAAAATGATTGTGACTGAGATTTATGGACAGTCGTTTGGCATGCAACGTGATCTAACGTTTTTTCAACAGAGTATCATACTTAGTTCTTGCAACATCGACATATGTATAATAAATGACTATATGTTCTCACGGGTATCAGAATTTTTTTTAAACGCGTGTTGTTAATATTTGAGAAATCATTACTCTCCAGACCTTTTAATTTTCATTTTTAAAATTTATTTTCAAGGTGAAAAAAGGTTTCTCGGATTTGTGATAGTATTGGTACAATAGTTCGAGACGTTGATATCAAGGAGGTATAAAAAATACCATCGTAGAGTGTTGAACCTCCGGATAAGGGTGATTCTGGTAATATTATTTTTACTGAAGAGTTTTTGAACAGCATCGATGTACCATGACTACCAAAATATGAGTTGCGTTACACTTATTATGATGCTCAGAAATGTTGATCCCCTAGGAAGCATATACAATGGTACCAGGTTACTTACTAATGTGTTGGATGATTATGTTACTGGAGCTAAAATTATAACTGGTGATAAAGTTAGTGAAAGAGTTCTGATTTATTCGATATTTCTATCAGCCACCGTCGGAAATTTTTCTTTAAGGATGAGACAAGCAGTTTCCAGTCGCCGTATAATTTGTAATGATGATAAATAAGAGTCAAAGAGAAACACTAGAGAAGGTGAGTTTTAACTACCAAAACCTGTTTTTACTCATGGTCAGCTGTATGTCGCCCCCTCCAGAGTAACTTCTAGATCAAGTATAAGCGGTATTTTTGACCTAGGGAAAATAAGGTTTATTTTCTTGATAATACTCTTGGAGTTATGGAAGAATCGAGACTCTTTTCTTTACCAACCGATTTACAAGAACACATTGTTAAAACGGGTTTGCAGTAATTCCCTTGAGGATTTTCTCAATTTGAAGGTAATGTGCAGAACATCGGATGATGTTTTTGAGTTTACCGGTGTCTACACGTGTATTGATTTTCTCAATTTGAAGGTAATGTGCAGAACATCGAATGAAGTTTCTGAGTTTACCGGTGTCTACACGTCAGTTTTAAGTATAATCAATACATTTGCGGTGCACTATTCATAATGAGGTGTTATGAGAATAGGAATTTATGTGCGATTTATATCAAAGGAACTCAATATATATTTCATGCATGATAAACGCATTAAAGATCTTAATAGGATTAAACTGGCAGCCAGTATACATACTTTATGCAGCATAAGGCATTCTACGACGATGATTCTTCTTATCCCTAATCACTATAGATTCTGTTTGACGTATAAGCTCGCGTATTGTGATTTATCAATTGGGTCGACTTTATTTGGTGCATGTATTGGCCGTAAAAATGATAGAGTTTGTGGAATCTGTGCTCCCATTGGTTTACAAGTGTACGTGCGGTCCTCATAAATCATGGTATTTTTGGTTCTGGTACGATACAGAAGAATACGAGCTTTGTGAAAGTTGCTTTTGATTGAGTCGTTTAGAAATATTTTACAGTTTTTTCAGTGTCATAAGCTTTCAAAATACAAGGGTTTGGTGAGTTTTTTACGAATACTAAGAATTGTTTTATATAAGTTACTTTTCTATTTATGTGCTAGTGTTCATTTTTTATAAATAGATTCATTTTCTACTTCATGAACTTTCATTATACTTTATAAAATATAAGTGTTAATTATTAATATTATAGGATTTTGTTTCATCTCAATTGATTTGTTATTAAAAAAAAAGGCGAAAGATGCGTAGAAAGGATTTGAGACTATTTGTTTTTTTTTTCTTTCTCTTAACATCTTTTAAAATTATGCATTAGCTTTTTTTTAATGATTTAGCATTATGTATTTTCAATGCATTCATTGTTTTTTTTTTCCGTAAGACATTTTTTGGTATGCTATTCTTTTGCATATTAAAATGCCTTTCAATGGTCGATATCAGGCTAAATGATATGTTTTGGTAAAGTACAGGTTTTATAATTTTGCTAAAAGTGATCGAAAGGAGGAAGTTGAAATATGTTGAAATCAAAATGTAAATATTAAAGGTTATTCTCATTTGGATGATATTATCAGGATCATAACAAAAAAAACCATAAATTTGTGTAGACTAATAGAGTGATGAAGCCCAAAGAAATGATTTTATCTTATTGTAAGAAAAAATAGCATTCAAACTTATAGTAAAACTAATTGAAATAATGTATTTGTTTTTATAACATACGCAGGATTGATCAATTCATTTTGTTCATTATAATTACTTTAACTTTGGTTCAGTTACGTCTGTTGCGTTTTCCAAAGAATGCTTGGATTTTTTTCATATAGAGAACAATATAAAATCTGACAAAGGTATAAGTATATAATTTAAAATTTTATAAAAAGTGGAAAACAGTATTTGTATCTCGGTTTTCAAAACTAATAATTTGTGACTCTCTATCTATTAGAATTTGAATTGTCGTCACACTCTATTCCAAAATTCTTTCTCTGTATTAAGAAAAAGAAAAAAAAATCGACAGATGACTGTCTAACGGTGACTAGCATCGCGAATCTGGAACAATGGAAGACGGATTCATAGTAAGTGGATACTCCAGAGCAATTTCGGGCATACTATTCTCTATTTCATCTTTGTTGACGAACTCGCTAGTTTTCAAAATTTGAAAAAAAAATTCGCTTAAGTTCTCCTCTTTTGAAACGAAATTTTTTTTTCAGAATTCAGGGCTACCAAATCCAGGGCAACTGCAGAGATGCCAATGTTTGTCAATAAACTGGAGATAGAGTTACATGAGGGAGAATGGAAGTTCATCAAGAACTTCATAGTTACAGATGCATCTTACCCGAAACGCTTGACTAGAATGAATAACTAAGCGACTTATTTTTGTTCAGAACACCATCATGAGACAAACAACTCAGCGTAGCACCAATCATTTCATGACTTTCACCAGTTTTGAAGACTTGATGCCGGATGCAATGGTTGAACTACCTTATCCTGTTGGTAGGTTTTGTTTAAGATGCTGGTTGACTGATGACAAGATTTTTTGGAATTAGGAAAACTGATCGAGTTGAAATTATGATCTTCAGAATGTATTAGGTATTGTCGATAGTGTTGGAGAACTTGAGGTGGTAGAAGATAGTTTTTTGCCTGCAGCGATTCATAGGTGTATATGTCAAGTCTGTTTTTGGCTTAAAGACACAAAATAGGTATTTTTTTTGTCTCAAGATAAGTTATGAATATGATATCCATTGTTAGTGTCATATTTCTTGTTGAACAAAAGGGGTTTGATCTCAAGTTGATTGCAAATGGGAAGATTGCTGTTGAGTTCTACGAGATATGGAATAGCATTAATGCGGATGGTCGATTGGTTATTTATATTCTTAATGATTGGTGGGTTGGTGATGAAGGTAAACACTAGATTTGGCATATAAAATCGCTCGCCGTTCTGGTGTGTTATGATTATTATTTTGCTAACTTCTGCGTTTTTTGATATTTGGTTTAACTCTTATAGATGAGAAAGGGATCTCTATGTTTTGGTTTGATCTAGACATTGACGAAATAAATGAAACGAGGAATGTCATGTAAGACTACCAACTGTATATTCATGTTAGTTCATATCATATTTTACATTCAGTTTAAATGCTAACACGAATTGTATGAAATTGGAGTCAATGTTCAGATGATGATTGTAACATCCCGATTTTTGGTATATATGGAAACTTATGTTGAGAGATTAAAAGAATTGATTTAGCTACCTATGTCACAAAAGTGCACTTACCTTTTCGGTTGTATATCCAGAGAGAACTCCATAGTTAAGCATGCTTAAGCTGGAGTAGTCAAATGATGGGTGACCTACCGGAAAGTCATTTGTGGTACCGTGTAAGTGAGGCCAAAACATGGGGAACGGTCATGTGGTGATTGCAGGGATAGTATATCATGACTTTCGAACCTCCCAGTTAACGCACCGACAGTCAGACAGGGGTGGGTAAGCCCATGGGCCTAGTGAGAGGACATGAGAGTCTACTGGTAGGGGCGGTCAGGGTGTTTTAAGTGGTATCATAGCTGGTTAGCCGTCCCAGTGCTGACCTGGGAGGCGTTCTAGGACTGGTGTGGGTTTGAAACAAGGACGTTGCGTGCTGTGAGTGGGGGATGAATTGTAACATCTCGATTTCTGATATATATGGAAACTTATGTGAAAAGATTAAAATAACTGATTTGGCTACCTATGTCACTAAAAGACACTTACCTTTTCGGTTACACATCCAGAGAGAACTCCAGAGTTAAGCGTGCTTGAGCTGGAGTAGTCAAAGGATGGGTGACCTACCAGGAAGTCATTTGGGGTACCGTGTGAGTGAGGCCAAAACATGGGGAACCGTCATGTGGTGATTGCATGGATAGCATATCATGACTTTCAAACCTCCCAGTTAAAGCACCGACCATCAGACAGGGGTGGGCGAGCCCTTGGGCCTAGTGAGAAGACATGGGAGCCCACTGGTAGTGGCGGTCAAAGTGTTATAATTATGTTATGCACGTAAGTGACAAGGAAGAAGACCAAGATGGGGAGAGTGAGCAGTAGGAGATTGGACCGACAATAGAAGAGACAAAATTGTTATAAAGATGATGTTTACTCAAGGCGCATTTATGTTTTGCATAGTATTGCTTACCGATTGTAATGAGATAATACATTTTTGCTTCTATCGTGGTTTAGAATGATTTTTATGATCATAAAAGCTGTATTTTATGAACAATGATGTTTCAGTATCTTTTTTTTTATTTGGTAATTAGTCGGTTTAGTGTTCTAAATATTCAAAATTCTACATGCTTGAACTATTTATTAGAAATCTTAATATTCTAGCTTATGTTTTGAATATCATGTTAGTAGTTTTTTTTTAAATACAATATTATGCCGAGACTATAGTTAATATATATTAATATCGGAGCTGTTTAATTGATTCCATAATGTTGTAATTTTCTTAATAAAGTTGTCGAGGACCCGAACATGGCAGTGAACCTCATTTATGAGGCTGAACGCTAAGGTGTAAGACGTTTCCTTCTCGATCACGGGTTCTTCCCTTAATGTATTACAAAAACTGTAAGTTAGAATTTTTGACTCGGTTTCCAAAACTACTGGATTATAACTCTTTGTATAGTAGAACTCAAAACGTCGCCATTCTTTATTCCAAAAGTTCTTATATATGACAAAAAATAAGGAAAAAAAGGACAACCCTCAAATGGCTCATATTACTAGAATCCAGAATTTGGGACAATAGAGGATGGATTGGAAGATTCTTGTCAAGATTCACAGGAAATGGAAAATCTCAAGCAACGGAAGACATGATATTTTACATTTAATATTTATTGATGAGTATGTGAACTTTCAGATTTTTTTGTTTGGAACTTTTCTTTTTCGGAACTAAACATTTTTCTAAAATTCAGAGCTACAAGATCCAAGCCAATGTGGAGATGCCAATGTTTGTCACCGGTATGGAAACTGAGTTACGTGAAGGAGAATGAAACTACATAAGGAACTTCGTGGTTACTGATGTTTTTTTGTCCAAAACGTATGACTAAAACAACTAAAAGACCTATTTTGGTTCAGAACACCATTGTGAGGCAAACAACTCTGCATAAAACCGATCATTTCATAACTTTCATAAAATTCAAAACCATGATGCCAGATGAGGTGGTGGAATTACCTTATCCTGTTGGTAGGTTTCGTTTGAAAATATGGTTGACCGAGAATATGAATATTAGGATGTGAGAAGCATGACTTCTGATTATGGTTTTCAGATGTATTAGGTGTTGTTGATCCTGTTGAAATACTGGAAGTGGTAAAATTAGTCTGTAAATAGCGACTAATTTCTGATGGAAGTCGTGGTGGCAAACTCGTCCGGAATTTATCGGTTGTAAACGTCGGTAATGCATTGGAAAGTACCGATATTGGTCCGAGAGAAGACATAATGAAAAATTTATTGGTGGTATCATCGGAAACTTGTCAGTGAATGAGTCAGAAATTGATCGAAAATAGTCCATATTCCGATGAAAAGTATAGCACAATCTTGTCTGATATTGTTCGGAATGTTTAATCTTATATATTTCAGTATAATTATTCTTAGTCACGGGGTTTTTTTATCTATTTTGTGGTTATTACAAAAAAAAAATTAGAGAAAAGCAAACTATTTTATAATTATAATTTCATATTAGCTAATTTAAAAATTAAATACAATTAAAACATATAAAATAAATATATATGGTTCACCGGCGGCAATGAGTTTAGCCGCATCGAGACAGTGAGAGAGAAGAGAGAAGTGGCTCCATAGAAAACAAGAAAAAGATCTAGTTGTGGAGAGTCGAAGATGCGACCACATAGGACTCAAGATGTTTTGATGGTGAACGACGAAAGCTTCCAGTACGGTTGTAGTGAATAGCCGCTCGCGTGCTAAACTTCGAAAACTCGATCTAGTAGATCTAGAAAAAGAAGAAAAAGATTAGTCATAGTTAGAAAAAAAAACAGATAGAAGAAGAATAAGCTAATTGTCTCATGGTGCTGATGAAGACGAAGTCTTGAGGAAACTTATTATTTACAGAAACATATAGAAGAAGAAGAAGTCCTAACAAAAA
Organism: Sisymbrium altissimum; assembly: GCA_900406495.1. Taxonomy (NCBI): domain Eukaryota; kingdom Viridiplantae; phylum Streptophyta; class Magnoliopsida; order Brassicales; family Brassicaceae; genus Sisymbrium; species Sisymbrium altissimum. The sequence goes on along the minus strand of OVBI01001210.1, from coordinate 10,357 downwards.
GTAAAGCGCAGAGAAGAACCCAAAAAAGAGAAAAGGAAACAAAAGAAAGAAGAGATTTGGTCCGTTGGATTGAAACTATCAACGGTGAAGATTATAATCCTCGTATCTAAATATTAGCCAATGAAAGGTTTTCATAATTTTTAGTGTATTACTTCCGACGTCGTTCTGCCAAATTACTTTTCTCTATTCTAACCACCATTAACTGGCGTTAGTTCCGACATCGTTCTGCCAAACCTCCTTTTCTTGTTTTATCCGACGCCATGATTTCTGTTAATTGAGAACTTTGCGACATGTTTCCGTCAACCATCTTCTCACCTTACCGACGAAATAACCATTATTTGGAAGATATATTCAACCGACAATTTTCTGGCCAAATTTTCTGATAGTCTTATGACGGGTTCATTTTTTCTCATTCTCGATAACTTTTCGACAAATGTTTCCCGACAACTTTCTGTTAAACATTTTTCATCGCCTTTTACCAACATATTTCTCTCAAACTTTTTTTTTCTTGGAACATCCTCACAACGATGTCGGTTCTATTTCGACAAACCACTTTCTCGGTAAGGTTCCTCGCTATATACAACTCTTTCTTGTAGTGATGAATTTTTTAATTGAAATGATCCTCCCAAGGATTGTGCACTCTAAGGTGGTGAGGGGATAAGCTTTGCATCCAAGAGACTGTGAAATCTCAAAGATCAAAGGATGTGGAGTGAATGGTGACACAGAAGCTGCGGAAGACTCCTGATTTACCGGTGGATCGATTCTCTGGATATTACACACCAAAGGGGATCGACAACTTGCTGGATATGACACACCAACAAGGAATGGATAGAGAGGTAGATTGAGAGACGCCACACAGATCTGTGAAAAGATCCATGATAAGTCTAAAACAGCCATGAACATAGATATGACACACCATGAACATGGAGTTCTAAAAATTACAAGAAATCACATCTTGCAAAAGAGAAACTTTCTCTGAATTTTCTAAAAACAAAACTTATTATTATTGATGATATTTGGGGCTCTATTTATAGAAAATTACAATCAATTTCGTCCATCGGAAATTTCTATCATGCAGCACAACTTGGGAGTTGAAATTCAAACTCATTGCTGCATGTAAGAGAGAGAAACACACATAATTAAATGCTCTTTTGTGTCTGGACGAAAAGCAGTCTTCCTTTGATTGTTTTGGGCTGAATCAACTTTTCTGGGCTTCTCTAATGGATCAAGATTATATGACAACTTGATTTGTTGATTAATTCAGTCTGGCCTGGTTGGAATTCTTCATTGAATGTACATAGGTCCGAATTCGCGTAACTGGAGATCACCTGTCTTGCAAATAGCATAACTCCTTCATCTGAACTCCGTTTGATCTGATTCTTGTTGGAGGAGTTTGGTAATTGAGCTGAGCACATTCTCCAAGTGGTTTCACGCGTAGAAGCCTCGTGGTTCGGAAGATATGATACAAAAAATGAACGTATGTATTTGTTGCTTTCCATGATCATATCATTAATCCTAATAAATTAATCTAAAAATCCAATTATATATATGGTAATTTCCAGATTTGACGTCAACGAGCATCGTCATCATTGTCAACGTACACACATGTTAGGGTCAAAATCCACCCTTTCAGAATTAATGATTAAAATATATAACTATCGAGAAAACTTTTCTTATTTAGATATTTTCAGTAAAAAGGGGGAAAAATGATATTCAGAAAAATAGTTTACGATAAAAAGATTTTAGCGAAATCTTTACAAAAAGAATACGAAAAACAACATTTTCGTATAATTCCTATCCAAACCAATAAAAATCGCGATTCCTCGAACCTTTCGTATCATAAACCAATCCTTTTGTCCCAAAACCTAAACTGATAAACATTAGCATCTCGAGCCGCCGAATTCCACATGAGCCCAAGCCAGTGGTCCGAATGTATGACCCGAGCCGGTCATCCTCTTCGTCTCCCGGTTGTCTTCGAGAAGGTGATAGACCCCAGACCAGCGTCCCAGGTAAAACATCCATTCATGGATGCAGGGATAGTGATAGGAATCTAGGAAGCAGCTCAGACAAACCTAACTCAAAATGCTCGGACATTCACAGAGCATGGAGTGCAGCATGAACCAGTTGAGCAACACATGGGACAAAATATGTATTAACCGGGCTAAAAGACCAGAGAAGACTTTTGCTTGAGATAGAAGTGAGGTTTCCCAAGCCGATCAGTTCGTGCATCATGACATAGGGCCATCCCACTGTACAAACTGCCGTTTATTGATTTGACCGAATGCGACCAGATTGTGAGCTCCGATTAACCGCGCATCCAGATATATAACTTCTTTGTATATGTTGGGGTCAAAATCCACACCTCCGGAATTAACGGCTAAAATGTTTAAATATCGAGAAAATCTCGGTATTTACACTTTTTCAGTCAAAAATAAAAAAAGGAAAAATAACGATATTCAGAAAATTAGTTTATGACTAAACTATTTTTTATCGATAACTTTACAAAAAGTATACGAAAATTATTTTTCGTATACATTTACCTATAAACCAATAAATGTCTTGACTCCTCAAACTTTTAGTGTCATAAATCGAACAATGAAGATAATTCCACCATAACCTGAGTAAGGATGGCCGAGGCGGATGCTCCTCTCCCATCGGGAGAGCCGAGCCGAACGATTTGGTTTACGAACAGAGCACCGGAGAGCTAGGCCAAAAGGATCGTTGATTGGCTCGGCCGAGCTGGATGATTTGGTGGACGAACAGCGCACCGGAGAGCTCGGCCAAAAGGATCATTGATTGGCTCGGCCGAATCATCGGCTGATCGGTTCAGTGTCTAGTGCCGAGCTGGACGAGACCATGTTTGGCTCGCCATCCAATGCCCAGCCGAGGCCAAACCGGAAGTTATGCATAACGTCTCGCTTCTTGATGCCGAGCCACACATGTCTCGAATGCTGCCGAGTTATGGATTTCCCGATTGGTACGTGCCATGCGATAAGAGCCGATCGGCTCGGCCAACTAGTGCTCCCTCTCCCAAGGCCGAGCTGGTCGGTATGGTTCGTCCCTTGCATGCATCCGAAGGCCGAGCTGGTCAATGTGAGCAGAATGCTCGTGACCGGCTAGGTTAAAATGCATCCTCATTTCATGCATAGCCGGTCGAGCATCTGCTGGTCTCTTTTCCCACCGAGCTGATCGAGCAAAATGGCCCATCTATTGGACGAGTTGGACAGTCAATTACCTTGGTGCTGACCGGCTATGCCAAAAATGCTGTCCTAAGATGCATAAATTGCCCTTGGTGCTGACCGGCTATGCTAAAAATTCTGTCCCATTTTGTGCCAAGCTGGTCGAAATACCTTTCCATAGGGTTTTAATCAACCAATCATATTTCTTTCTTCATCTTTAAGATCATTTCGAGAATTTATCGATGTTTACATAAACTTATCGATGTTTTCGTAAACTCCTCGATGTTTTATGGAAAACCTCATAACATTTTATCCATCGAAAATGGTAAAGCATTAGCTTAAAATAAACCAAAGTGCCAAACAAAAGAAGTTATCAAACCAAAGAAGGAGGACGAGATTGGGCCAAACCGACAAGAAGGATTATTGTGGTTCCCACAATTTGGTGCTAAAAGGAGGGTGACGAGAAATCTTTACTTTTGAAAGTAGAAAGTTACAAGATCGAACCTCATGGCAATCAGAGAAGAAACCCCGATGAATCAGAATTCATCCAGAGAAAGAGATCGAGAGGACGCGATGGCAACCCTAATTACGCAGCACCAATCTTCTCTCGAAAACATACAGAAGCAGAACGAGGAGCAAGGGAAGCTCAACCAATCTTTGACATATCAGATGGAAAACCTCCGAGAGGAACCTTAGTTCAGAGCCAATCCCTCGGGGAGAAGGTGTCTTGACTTTGCAACTCCTGTAGGGCAAGGTTCCGTAAGGCATGATCCGCGACACAACACGGAAGAAACTCCGTCAACACGCAGGATCAATCCTACAAGTCAACCTACGTTCCGACGATCTGGGGATCCAACCTCTGTCAGTACTGTAACCGACAACACATGCACTGAGGGAAACCCTTCCTCCGAGGATCAACCTAACAGTGATCAGCCTGAGTACGAATGAAACCCCTCTGACCGTGATGATAACCCAAAAGAAGAAGTACTCCCTCTTTTAAGAGAATAAGAAGATGAAGCTCGGAGAGCAGAAGAGGACAATCTTTGAAGGGTCATCAGAAGGACCGAAGTCGATGATCTGTGAAAGGAACTCGATCGAACTGCCAATGAGATGAGGATAGTCAAATCTCAAGTCAATCGGCGCACAAGCTCCGCTCCTGAGATCGATCGAGTTCTTGAGGAAGCGCAGAAAATGCCATTCACCGAACGGATAACTCAGGCAAAGCTATCAGACCCAGGAAAGGTTAAACTCCAACTCTACTATAGTATTACCAATCCCAAGGCTCACGTAACGTCTTTTCGAATTTCTATGTGCCGTGCTAGGTTTAAGAAAGAAGAAGAAGATGCAGGATACTGTCTCTTATTGTCGACAACCTGAAAGGTTTCTCCCTTGACTGGTTCTCAAAGCTTGAAAGAAATTTCGTCGATATATTCGCACAGCAGTGCTCCATGTACATTAACCAAAAAACGTCTGATGCTGATCCATGGATGATATCTCAGGGTCAGAACAATACCCACAAACACTTCATGAAACGATTCAAGGCTGTAGTCTCAAGAATCGATGGAGTCAGCGACAGGGCTGCACTCGAAACTCTTAAATGGTCTCTGTCGTAGCGTTTGCAAGAGGAGATGACGCTCAATACCCCACCGACTATCTTAGACGCTCTTCACTGAGCTTCAGGCTTCATCAAGCTCGAAGAAGACGTCAGGGAAAACGCCCAGAAACACCGAGCCAAACCTACGAATCGAAGCGCGCAACAGGTTCATACTGCCCCAACAGACAACAAGGGAAACCCGTACGTACACTTCGAAGCAAAAGGTGGAGCTCACACCTATCAAGTGGGAGCAGGACCGTCCCCATGCGGACCGTCCAAACCTCAAGGGGGTGCTGGACGAGGCAAAAGTTCATGGAACACTAACCTACGACGAGAAGGCTTTCTGCGACCACCACAAACTCATTGACATTCAACCTTAAGCTGCAAAACTCTTGGTACGAAGCTTACCACAAAACTCCTAGCAGGAGAACTCGGTGATATAGCTAAAGGCTTAGTGATGGAAAACCACGACGAGGTAGAAGAAGAGGATACCACTGAAGAACAACCCGGTCAGGCTCCAGAAGGAGAAACGATGAGCCGGGTGGGACAAATAAACGAAGCAAGATCTACAGGATCTTGGGACCCCAATGGATACCATCGCGTCGATCAAGGCCTTCCATAGGAAATGAGAAACCTGTACGCACTCGACACAGCCTCCACCTCGGGAGAACTTCCAAATCACCATCGAGGACGAGGATGCGGCCGAAATCCAACATCCACACAACGATCCACTTGTGGTCCAAATTGTGGCAAGCGAAATCAACGTTGCTATAATCTTAATCGACACTGGGAATTCAGTCGATATCACCTTCCGAGAAACTCTCTAAAGAATGGATATCGATTTCTCCAAAATTGAACCCTCCCCGAAACCTTTGACTGGGTTTACGGGAGATACTACCTTGACCTTAGGATATATCCGACTTCCTGTTCTGGTAGGAAGAGTAACCAAGGTCATGATATTTGCTCAGGCTGACCATCCAGCCATCTACAATGCTATCATGGGGATCCCTTGGATCAATTCGATGCGAACCATCCCCTCAACCTACCATCTCTGCCTCAAGTTCCCGAAGAAGTCAGGTTGGGGTCAAAATTCACACCCCCGGAATTAACGGTTGAGATGTTCAGACATCTGGGAAGGTTATATCTGAACATTTTCGGAAAAGGACAAGTCATACGGACAGCTTGGCCATCCACGTCCCACGTCTCGTACCAAGTCATACGCACGACTCGGCCATCCACGTCCTGCGTCTCGTGCCAAGCTGGACGGACGGCTTGGCTGATGAATCGCAAGCAAATGATGAGCTTTCAGCATGGTGAGGGATAGATTTTAGCCGAAAGCTACTAGCTTAGAAGGCTGTTTTGGTGGATTGTAGGGTCGCACTGAGGTTGCGGATTTAGCCCCAGATATTCTCGAGTCTCTAAGTGTCTAGATATGACACACTAGAATCACTTAAGAGGATTTGCTGAATGATATAACCTTTCGAGCAACAAAGAAGTTCACGATTGAACAAAGAGCTAAAGTTTCTGAAGATTTTATTCCAAATGATCGAATACTTATACATAGAAGTATTCGAGAGAGAAAAGAAAGAAAATAAAAAATACTAATGTATTTCGACAAACAAGAAGCATGCAGAAGAAGAAAGACCAGAAATTCAAATGAGTGAAGACTATTTGAATTCATGCGGTTTGGCAAATTTGACTCTTCGGCTACTTGTCCAGGTTTGTTAATCAGTGTTTGGCTCGGTCAGTTCAGGACGCGGATGGTGCAAAAGTATGGAGTCTCGGTAACCTCTTGTTCTGGTCGAGCCATTTGGAAAGTCTCCTGTTCCAACAGCTCCATAAGCTGTTTGAAGCGTGCCTTAAAGTTTTGCTCGGTAGAAAAGTCAATCGGGTCATGCAAATCTTCATCGTTCCAAGTTGGCTTGGCTATCGGGTCGCTGTATTCTTTAGTTTTGGCGTGAGTAAAACTGGTGCGGGATGTATCGGGTGACTTTTCTCGATAACTGGTACGGCCAATGTCACACTTGGCCCGAGAGAATCGATGATCGGGTTGCGGGATCATGCGATTTGTCTGTTGCCCAGAAGCGATACTCTGCAGTGCGTCCGATTCGTTATGTCTCGATGTTTCTGCTTGGCTTGGGAAACCTCCATTATGTCTGGAGACATCGTCTCCTCTTGCTATTTAGCCCGGTCAATCCCTCGTTTGTCCTAACTTATCTGGCCCGGTTCATGTTGTGACCCATGCTCTGTGCTTTCTGAATGTCCCGTATCAGTTTTTCCCGAGACGCCTCCTAGATTCCTATCATTCCCCTCCTCTTGAAAAGGATTCGACCACGAGTCTGGAACATCTGCAACATAAGGAGATAAATCAGTGATATTAAAACTCGGTGAAATATCATAATTACCTATCAGGTCAAGTTGATAAGCATTCTTGTGGGAACCAAAATTCACCTCATTGTATTTGTGGAAAGTTGTTAATGCGAAGATCCGAGCATCTTGAGAGAGAACAAAAGTAAGGCAAGAACGAGAAAAGAAACAAGAAATCGAAAAGAGAAGTATTGCTGATTTTATTGCTAGATGCGTAATGATGTGTTCAATATGTGTAAGATTGTGTTACAAGCGTAAAAATCGATCAATATTTATACTAGACAACTTTAAGTCCTAGGCAGCCAAAGTCTCGATGTGGGATTTGTATCTTTTCCTTTTTTCCACCGTCTTTCCATTAAATCCTCGAGACTCTTCCAGAATCTTTGGTAGTTCAGTTAAGGCTCTAGGTCGGTCTTTCCACCAGCTCGGCCCAACTTTCATCCTTTGTCTTCTGGTTTAGTGGTTTTCTCCATTTATTAAAACTTTTATGAAAACATCGATAAGTTCGCAGGAAGCTCCCGAAGAAGAATAAAGGAGCAAGATTGGTCAGGATGTAAGATGTCATCCAGCTCGGTATTCCTTAGTGACAGGAAATGCCGAGCTGGCCATCCCATTCCACCAGCTCGGCATTTGGTGCTGGATGGGATCCTCCGACGGCTCGCTGAATACGCTCAGCTGGGCATTTTGGAAGGAGGAAGTCAGCTCGGCATTTTAGAGAGGAGAAAATGCCGACCTGACTGCTCAGCACCATCCAGCTCGGCATCCTGCAAGAAGAAGACGCAATGCTTCCTGTCCGTTGCTGTCCAACTGGGTATTTTGGAACAAATGGCACATGAGGAAGCGACCAGCTCGGCATTTTCAGCGAGACAGCAAGCTCGGCATTTCTTACTGACTAAAATTCAGAGCTGAGCACCCTTAATGCCGAGCTGACAGAGTTGTGCTCGAAGAATCGCGACTTTTATCGGTTTTTCGGACAAACTGCTAGGAAAACAGGACGATCAGCTGGAAATTCAAGGGAATGTCAGCCAGCTCAGAATTTCTGGCTGGACAGAATGCCGAGTACGTCAGCTCACCCTCAATATGTCAAGCTGATAGCATTATACTCGAAAAATCGCGACTTTTATTGGTTTTTCGGACAAACTGTTCGGTAAATAGGACGATCAGCTGGACATTCAAGGGAATGTCAGGCAGCTCGGCATTTCTGGTAGGACAGAATGCAGAGCTGGTCAGCGCACCCTCAAAAAGTTGAGCTGATGGCATTCTGCTCGAAGAATCTCGACTTTTATCGGTTTTTCGGACAAACCGTTCGGGAAAACAAGACGATCAGCTGGACATTTAAAGGAATGTCGGCCAGCTCGGAATTTCTGGCAGGACAGAATGCCGAGCTGGTCAGCTCACCCTCAAAATGCTGAGCGGACAGCATTCTCCTCGAAGAATTGTGACTTTTATCGGCTTTTCAGGAAATCACTCGAAAATTAGTTTTTCGCATCCTTTTCGCGAAGTTACCGACAAAAGGGTTCGAGCAGGGCTATTTTCCGAATATCAATCTTCTTTTCCCAGAATGTTCAAATATGGAAAGTTATTCCGATATTCGAACATTTTAATCGTTAGTAACGAAAGTGCGGGTTTTGACCCCAATAGTTAGCCCCCCAGCTCGTGAGTTCTATATATGACGAGGTAACTAAAGAGTGTAAAGCGGGATTAAGAAGCTAAGATGTTCGGATCTCTGGCTTTCGCAATGAATGAATCTACGATTTTTGTTCGAGCGATTAGGATGCGGGTTGCTGCCGAGGTACCCGAGTTGAGTGGAAAGTTGGTTTGGCTATGCCAAGAAGGGGGATTCAGCTGTTAGTGAGTCGAAAGTAGACCTTCTGTCTTGGTCGGCGGAGTTATTAAAATTTTGGCCGAGAGGACAAATTCTATGCTCTGAGGGCTGCTGGAACTTTAGGTGTCTGGTATGTTGTTGGGGTCAAAACCCACACTTCCGGAATTAACGATTAAAATATTTAAATATCGAAAAGGAATTTCCATATTTAGATATGAGTTCGGAGAAAGTTCATTTTGAACCATTCTGTCGATAACTCTGCAAAGAAAGAAAGAAAAACAGGCTTTCGAGAGTTTTTCAGAGGAATCGATGAACTCGCAAATCGTTGAATAAGGGATGATCGGCTGGACGAAATAAGACAGCTACCAATGAGATGCCCCTGAAATCGAACGTGTTCTCGAAGAGGCTCAGAGAACTCCTTTCACGGACCGAATCACCAAAACCAGGCTTTCGGATCCCGGAAAGATGAATATCCGATCCTACAATGGAACAACTGACCCCAAGGCTCACTTGACATCCTTTAGGATAGCAATGGGCGTTCAAGGTTCAAGAGGGAAGAAGTAGACGCAGGTTACTGCCTCCTCTTCGTTGAGAATCTCAAAGACGATGCTCTCGAGTGGTTCTTGAAGCTCGAAAGAAACTCCATCGATAACTTCTCACAGTTGTCTAAGGCGTTCCTTAAGCAGTACTCCATGTACGTGAACCAAGCAACCTCCGATGCTGATCTCTGGGCGATACCCCAAGGCTAGAACGAAAACTTGAAAAATTTCATTGATCGTTTCAAAGCCGTAGTCTCGAAGATTGACGGAGTAAGTGACAGAGCTGCACTCGAGGCACTCAAAAGGTCGCTGTGATGTGAGTCTTGTTTCCGAGAGGAGATGACACTCAATCCCCCACCGACAATCCTGAATGCTCTTCATCGAGCTTCAGGATTCATCAAGCTCGAAGAAGATATTCGAGCAAACGAATGAAAACATCGAGCGAAGCCATCTGGCTAAAACGCGCCACCAACTCCCAATGCCTCAACAGGCAAGAAAGGGAGCTCGTACGTAAAATTCGAATCAAAAGGCGGAGCTCACAACTACCAAGTGTACCAGGATCGTCCCAAGATGGACCATCCAAACCACAGTGGGGAGCTGGACGAGGAAAGAATCCAAACGCCAGAACTCGCAACAAACCACTTACGATGAGAAGGCTTACTGTGATCATCACAAAGCGTATGGCCATTCAACTTTGAATTGTCGAACCTTGGGAGCCAAGCTAACTGAAAAGCTCATAGCTGGGGAGCTCAGAGACATCTGATCAGCAGGAGGAAACCACTGACGAGTTACCCGATCAGGATCCAGAGAGACCTTCTCCGGAAACTCCAAAGCGTGGAAGGAAAAACGAAGA
>OVBI01001209.1:0-39663 GCA_900406495.1 Sisymbrium altissimum | reverse complement strand
AAAAATTTAGGTGAACCACGTTATTTAAATGGTTTATCAACTTCTCTTTTTTGAAAAAAAACAAAGCAACCAAAATATCCATCCAATGCACCTCTACTGTCCTCTATATTTACTGTTCACAATATTTTACTACTTTCTTTTTCCTTTTTTGAACCACATATGGTTTTAAAGTTGGTGTTTTTTTTGTACTTGTGGTCTACTTTTTAAAAAATTACCTTGAATGGTAACAAATGCATTATTGTCCCACATGTGGGGGACCACCTTTAAACCACTCAGAAATACGTCCCCCCCATTCAATACCTAAGTCCCTATCAATACCATGCCCATGAGAAAAGTAGGGAAACTCCAACCGAAGCCCGAACTAAAATCGCATTCAAGTAGAAACACATTCTCTGGCAGATGAGGATCCTTACCGAGTGACGAGATCCTCAAACTTTATACCCTCACTCCACCATCCGATAAACCCCACTCTCAGTTGATTGATAATCTTACTTTGGCATCTGATATGCTCAAATTATCCTAAAGTTACTCTCGAAATTAAGAAACCGAAGTAATATTTAGGATCAAATTCTACATAGACTCAAGATTACAAAATAAATTATCAGTTTTCGAATAAAATTAAACAAGAATGATTGTATATTAAATACAGAAAAGTAATTAAAATCGGTTGTAAGATCAGATGAAAAAACGTCAGGCTCAAGGAATTTTATTGCAAACTAACCAATCAATCAAGATTCTGCTATATCCTAGAACTCGAAACACCATGATAAAGTAAATCAGTCATCACTGCGAAAACGATATAAGTCTAACAACCTAGAAAACTATTTTTTTGTCAAATTCAAAAGTCTAAACAATCAATAATTTCAGGTTCGATTTTTTCAAAATTCTCCAAACCAAATCTCTTTGCAAATAGATAATTTGCTCACCTAAGGTTATTTCTAGCAAATTAACTAATATTCGATATGAGAATTAACCTATGATCAATAATCTGACTTGAAATTTCAGATCAAACATTAATCACAAACCTAAATAAAGAACTAGTATTCTAGAACTCTTAACTAACCAATCAGCCTTACAATCCATAAAATTCCTAGTCAGAAACCCTAAACCTAAGTTAAAAAAACTACTTAGACATGAAGATTGAAACAGTGAATATGATTGGATAAGATTGCATAAAAGAAATCATAGAGAATAAAAAGAGTTCTAAATTTTCTCTGAAGGAGTCTGAATTCTTTTCTCCAAAACTATGCTACAAATATTTTTATAGAATAAAGCTTAGATCTAAACAATGACCTTAAAATCCTATAATTAGTCTAAAAGACATGTGGGGTGGGGGGGGGGTTCTTTGTAATTATTGGAACTTCAGAGACTTTGTTGCAGTTTTTAAAGCCTAGAAAAGGCAGAACATAATTGCCGTCAAGAATTGGGTCGACCGACACTAGGGGGGTGTCGGTCGACACTCAGCCTCTGATTTTTCTATGAATCCAGCTTTTGCCTCTTTCCGAAATCTACTCCAAAAAACTCCAAAATGCTCCAAAACTCCCTAATGTGCTCCAAACATACCTAAAGTTGAAAAGATTCTTAAAAACTCCAAAAATACAAACAAGATTCTATAAACATAACTTATATCACGGTTAAAAACCATGATATTTCAACGTCCCCAAATTTAACATTTGCTTATACTAAAACAAAATATAGAACTAAATCTGTGAAAGATGTTTGAAAACACAGAAACTCACATATCCTCTACAACACTAGATCAACCAATACCTTTGTAAGCCACATCAAATAGCACACACTTTATACTAAACTTCCATTATTTTTCCTCAGGTTCACCAACCATCCCAATTCCAACCCACAATCTATAAAATTTATCCAGTCACCATTGCTGACCTTATTAAGTTTTAAGTATAGCCTCATCGAGGGAATATCGATCAAAGAACACATGGACTCTTACCCATTCAAGTTTCTGAATTTGTAGACAGTCTACTTCTGGTTTCTTTCCTCTCTCGTTTTTCACTTTCAATCAGCTGATTTCTCTTTACTAGAGTATTATTTTATTTTATTTTTATCGACAGACAGTTTTTTTTTTAGATAGGCATTCATTAAATACAAAAACTAACGAGGTTACCGCCTACCTCTTGGTTCACTTCTTTTTGACATATATCCTTTTTTTTATTGAAGGGAAGAGAGAGAGAAACCATAATCACAGACCAATCTTATCAGACCTGAATAAGGAATCTGATTCAAAGTATACCAAACCCCAAAACGAGAAAAGTTAAGCTCAATATGTGTAGGTCACCTTTGGATCCTTCAAACACTCAAACAAATATAGGGATATTGGTATGTCAAGTTACCATTAGAATTTCCTTCCAGTAGAACCTGCTGTCAATGGCTGTAAGAACGGTCACAAAAGTGGTTGCTAAAATAGTTTTTGTTTTCTAGGAAAAGCTCATAGTTTTCAAATAGTTTTGACTCAATAAAACCAATAAAAACTAACATAACTAACACCAATAAAAAGAAAGCAAAATACATCCGTATTTTCCTCTCTAGACTTAAGTAACACTGCCCCTAGTGTTATCAAGCCGTAAGATTGGAAAGAAACCAAAGTAAAAAAGAAATGAACAAAGACAAGGTCAAGAATACTTACCTGCAAAAAGGTGTCGATCGACTCCGTATTCCTTTGACGTTTTTGCAAATCCTTTATTATTATTATTTTTTACATAAGTAAAATAAAACAAAAAATTAGTGAAAAAAAAAAATCCTACCTACAACTGGGTTGCCTCCCACTTAACACTTGTTTTCAGTCATTAACTTGACTGTGTTGGGACTCAGAGATCAGGTGGATCGAAAAGTGGCAGTGAATGCGTCCGAGAAGAACATCTCATTATCCATGGTGGTATATATGCAGTAAATGCATGAAAATGACTAAGGAATGAAGAAACATCTGCAAGGCAGGATTTGAGTTTGGATGGGATACTTCTTTTTCCTGCAGAATCATCAAAAGAAGAAATAAACGCTCTTCTCAAAAACTGTGTATTTTGGTTGATTCTGGGTTAGTCTATGGGGTGTCGACCGATACCAAACGTACAACTCGAATTTCAGCACTTTCCTGCAAACTGCAATCCTTGTCTCCACCTCAAAACATCATCTTTCAGCCACTTGTCTTTAACTGGACCATCATCCTCGAGTCTAATCCTGCAGAGATGACATCTACTCCAATCCTCAAGCCCAACACCTTTCTCAGAAGTCTCAGACAATGTCTCTTGAACAATCAACTTATTCACTTTCTCACTAACCTCTAACTCTTTGACTTACCCAACAATATTGTCATCCGAATGCTCTTTGATTGGGTCCTCGTCCATGCCAATCTCTACAGCTATATCCATCAATGGTAGGTCTCCTCTTAGCTTATCCATGTAAAAGTTCATGAACACATCCCCTAAATCAAGCTATATTTTCCCTTTTCTTACATTAATGACCGCAACTGCTGTAGCCAAGAAATATCTCCCCAAAAGAAGAGGATCCTGAAGTTCTTCATCATATTCTAAACCCACAAAGTCACTGGAAATCATGTAGCCTTCAATCTTGAGTGGAACATCCTCTAAGACATCTTCTGGAATCCTTTTGGATCCATCCATTAGGATAAGAGAGATCCTAGTTGGCTTGAAATCAGTCATCCTTAGTCTTACAACAATAAAATAAGATATTAAGTTGATACTTGAGAAAAGATCATAAAGAGAGTGAGGGAACCTTCCTGTTGAGATAAAGCAATCTATCACAAAACTCTCTGAATCAGGTAGATTCTCTGGAATTCCACTATGAATCATAAAACTGAACTGTTCAGAGACTCTCACATTCTTCTCTGTTTTTTTTTTCAAGAGAATTGCACTGACGTCCTTTGTGACCAATGTTGCTTCCTCAGAACTCACCATTCAAAACCATCCTCTTAACATACCTCTTAAGTGGAGGGGAAAGCTTGAATACATCAACCAAATGTATTTCAATCAGCACTTTGTCCATTATTACTTTGCATCTGGCCTCTTTCGTCTCTTGTTTGGAATTTTGTGGACTTATATAAAGTATCTTAGGTTTGTAGACCCTTTCCTCAGCTGGTGATGGTGTTTTGGGATGATCATCACACTCTTCTGACGGCAATCAAATGACACAGGTCTGGTGACGACTCCTCTGTGTTGATCAAAATCAATTTTGCTCTGTTAAAACTCGATTTTTCGAGAATTTTTAAGAGTTGTCGACTGACACCAATGGGTGTTGACTGACACCACCTATTTTAATGTCAACCGTGGTCGATTTTGGTCCGTCAACTAAAAAAATTGGGGTTTTTCACTGGCATCGACCGACACCTGATAGGCACATGTAGTCTCTTCATCTTTCGATTCTTAAAGCCCCACAAATTCTCTTGCATAAGGACCACTATTTGGCACTATTTCCAGCTCATGTTCATCTCCCAACGTGATTGCATTGATATGATGCCTCAAATTAGTATCAGTCCTCCCAGGGAGAAATCCATCTTGCCTCTTCACATATTCAGAACATATTCTGCAGTTTGAGCCAACTGAATATCCAAGTTCTTAACATGAGCACCCAAATGCTCAATCTTCCCATTCAGATCAATGAACAAAGCACCCAACTTTCCATTGAAGTTCACAGTCATCTTTTTCTGACCTTCCAGAACCTATTCTAACATAGACTCCATCTTACTATTATATTCAAGAGGTTTCTGCTAAGAAAAAGAACCATAAGTTCTTGTGAAGCTGTTATTCTGAAAAGGCTTATGGTAAGAGGAACCATATATTGTTGATTTCGAAACCTCTGTCCTTGAAACCCAACCCCATTGGTGAAATTTACATCCTCTTCCTCTGATTCAAAGGTTTCAACTTCTGCAGCAAACTGAACTTGGTTCTTAGCCACAAGGAGATTGTGGATAGAATCCAACTCTTCTTTTTCATAGTCTACATTCTTGGTACTGTTGGTAGACACCAAGTTCTCAATAAGCCTCTTAGCTTCTTTTGGGCTCCTAGTGTTAAAGTTTCCTTTATTTGGAGCATCCAAAGTCATCTGATATCTCTAAACCCAGCAGCTTGATAAGTGGTGTTTTGACGCTCCACTAGATCATTATCCCACTTACTTTCGAATGTAGCATATTTGGGCGTCTATCAAACAAAAATAGGGGTTTGTAACAAGGTGGTTTAATAGAGCAACACAAGTATCAACGGATTAAGAAAAGAGGGAAGTGTAACTGAAATTGTAAGAAATAACGAGAAGAAGCCTTGTGACACTCAATGCAAAATGATTTAATGCAAAGAACTGATCAGTTAAGTAATAAGCAATAAATATAACAAGGAAAGTAAAGTAACAGAGAACATAAATTAAGGTAGTCCAAGATTATAATGAATAAAGGTAGAAACTTTATAACTACAATGAGAGTCTTAGATAAGTGTCATGAAGGATTGAAGGTCCTTAGGTTCTCTTAAGCACTCGGTTTATCAACTCAGCAAACCGTGGAGAGGTTTGGAGATGATTCTTTACTAAAAGGGGTCTTATCAAGGTAGTCTCACGCTAGTGAGCAAAACCCCTTTGATTCTATAGCACTAAACCTAGATTTTGCTTAGTGGTGGTGCAAAAGACTCAATTTTTACACCCATTCCCTATTTTGCAACCATGAAGCTCTAAACAGCTAGTATCCTAGGTCTAGAAGGATTCAACTCTTTTGAGTGGTTCGGACAGTCGCATGGAGTGGTTCTCTCTCATGGATGTCTAGAGATTTTGCTTAGGATGAGTGGTTCGGACAGTCGCATGGAGTGGTTCTCTCTCATGGATGTCTAGAGATTTTGCTTAGGATGATCAAGTCTAACCAAGCCTTAAGAGAGAGAAAAAAAGAGAAGAATCTTAACTCAGAGTTAAGCTCGGAACCGAGTCAGATGACCTAAAAAAACCTTCTTTCGCTTCAAACCACCAAAGTTCTCTCAAGATGACTACTCCCTACTCATTAACAAAACCTCAAAGTCCATAAGGACAAACGATCTTTTCATGAGGAGGAAAGAATAAGAAACTAAAACTGCAGTAAGATAAAAATTGCAAGTAAGTAAAAGAAAACTAAAATTGGATGAATGGTAAAATAATAGTTCAAGCTCTAACGAGCATAGAGTGCAAGAACGATAAGAACTAAAAAAACAAAAACTAAAGAGAATAGTAAGATTTTTTTTTAAGTGGCGGCACAAAGGAAGTCGATGATGAGGTTGCTTTTATAGAGGGGATAGGTTTATATCTCCAAAATCCTACATGCTTCGGGGACCATAGACGAGGATGGGCTGCTTTTGTTGTGATGCATGAGCTGGAGCCGCACTTCATTAATCATACAAACAAGAGCTTTACTTTGGGGAGGATCATTGGAGAGAGCTTGTTGCAGAATGGTTGGCAGCTTCATCGTGGTTCGTGAGACATCAAGTAGCTTCGTTAACCTTTTTGTCCGCGCATGCAGTGTTTAGATGGATTACACTGGGTTGAGCTTATTGGAGTGATTGTCAATGTGTAAACTTGGAGCACACTGCATCGGGGTGTGCCTTTCTCGATGTGCTATCCTTGAACTCCTGTAGGGCTTGTTGGGGTCAAAATCCATCATTCCAGAATTAATGGATAAAATGTTTATATATCAAGAAAAGTTTCCGAATTTGGATATTTTTGGTAAGAAATAAAAATGATGATATACAATAAAATGGTTTACGATACAAACTATTTTTGTTACTTTTGTTTCCACAAATACGAAAATGTTTGAAAACAACATTTTCGTATAATTCTTGTCCAAACCGATCAAAGTCATCATCCTCGCATCCCCGAGCCGTCATCATCCTTATGCCCCTGTGACAATGCATGCACCGAGGCATCCCCGAGCCAATGGTTGGAGGATGCACCCAAGGCGAATGTCTCATCATCCCCGAGTCGATCATCTCATCGTGCCCATGACATGCTTATGCCCAGAGGCGATCGGTCGACGATCTACCAAACCGATTGATGGATCCCTCGAAGATCGATTGATTGAACGATCTCCGAGGCGACGAGCATCCATCCCCAACCCAATGACCTTTTCCTGAAATGACGAACTGACGATGACCCGAGCCGATGACAAGGCGACGCCCCTAGCCGATGACATGCTGATGTCCCGAGGCGACAATTATCCTTCCCCGAGCTGGTCCATCCACCTTATCCCCGAACCAATGAACCGAGGCGATAGATTGATGATCTCTCAAACTGATTGATCTATCTCTCGAATATCTATCGATTGTACAATTCCGAGCTGACGATGTCTGTACATCTCCGAGGCGATGACATGTTGACCCAATGCAATGTACCTTATAGTCCGACGCTGATGGTCAGTACATGCGATGATCGAGACCTATGGAGGATCAATGGATCTTACCTTGTCCCCGAGCCGATGACCATCTGCCTTGCCCCAAGCCGATCACGTCTCATTCTTCGTCTTTTGAGTTCATAACGATAACTTACCGATGTTTTTGTACAAATCGTTTTACGAAAATACTTAATTTTTTATGTATCGAAAAACTACAAGACTTTAACTTAAATCAAATCGAAGCATCAAACCAAAGATATACGGAGAAATTATCAAACCGAAGGCGAATGACAAGATTGGGCCAACCAACAAAGAATATCATCGCAGGCCGAGCTGATTTCTCGAAGATTCTCGAATATTCTCCAAAGTCGGCGGATTACATGATAAGACTAGTTCCCACATCGAGTTTGCCTAGTTTGGACATAAGATTATCGACTATATATAGATATCGATTTATAGCTTTCTAGACATCCAATTCTTTCGTACTATGAGACTTAGGCATAAAACACAATACTGCTTACGAAAAACCATAAATCAATAATGATGGAAACCTCCCAAAGATTATTGCACTCTAAGGTGGTGAAGGAATAAGCTTTGCATCTAGGAGGCTGTGAAGTCACAAAGATCAAAGGTTGTGGAGTGAATGGTCACACATAAATTGCGGAAGGCTTCTCATTTACCAGTTATTTCCATGGATATGACACACCAAGACAGATTGGGTTGATTAATGGATATGACACACCATTGATCAGATTAATGGATATTACACACCATGATCATGCAATAGATATTACACACCACTGTTGAAGAAAATCTCAACAAAAAGGTTTCAAAAATAACAAAAGAGTCTTATATTAAAAATAGTTTACAAAAATATTTATAGAAAATACTTGTGTGAAAAACAAGACAATTACAATTATTAAGACAAAGACTTAGATTAGACGTTAATAAATTAAGTTGAATAAGTCTTCAGCTCCAAATGACTTTTCATCTCCAATTTTCGTCACTCTTTGGACTGCATCATTTTGGGATCTTTTTGAACTTGTAACATGATGAAAATGGTCTGGACTTATTACATATTATCATGAGTTGAATTTTCAATGGCCTCTTTATCCAAAACTTAATAAATTAACCTAAATAATATACCTTGAAATTATTGAAGAAGCCAATTTGCCTTAATTGTGTAATGTTTTTTATTAATATTTTTATCTTACTTAGCAGAATTCTATCACATGCCATATATAACTAAATGCTTTTTTGTAAGGATTTTTGAAAAAATAAATAAAAATAAATATTTATACGAAAAGATACATGCATGAACAAACTATCTGTATGATGCTTATATATACCCTCCCAAACTTAAACTGCACAGTCTCTTGTGTAATAAAAAGTGAGGACGATTAGGTAAAACTGATGCAGTAATGATTCTGATGCAAAAAGTATATAATTATGCATATTTACAGTGATATTTGGGTATTGTTCAGAATGTACCTGAGGAACTGTGTTCCTTACTAGTAGAGAGATATGGGTTGCTGGAGGCAGGGGCGGGGTTTCTCTGGACTATTTTTCTTCGGCTCGAAGAACTTGCCGGCTCCACATTGGGTTCAGACTGTTGTGGTTGCGGAGCTGAGCTTATTGACTTCCTTCTCCTCGTGCTCCCTGAGTCAGCTTCCTCCGATTCCTCCTCTCCTTCCTTTTTATGGGATGACGATTCCCTGAAGGCATTCTTGAACTATTTCTTAAGCTCTTTGATGTTCTTTAACATCTTGTAGGTGTTCCAGTCCTGCCACTTATTCCACCTTTGGAGCGTATCGATGTTCTTTTTGGCCAGTTTCAACGAATGCTTTCTTCCTCCGGGACATGATGGGAAGTAGTACTTCTCAACTTCATAGATAGGGAAGTCGTACTCATCAGTCCTCAGTCGCTCTTCTTCTTCTTTGATGTTGGGGTCTTGGTCTTCCACGTGGTCATCTTCAAGCTGCTGCGGCTCTCCCTGAAAGAGTTAGAAATCTCTTGGCTCAAAATCTCTAGGGTCGATAGATTTCGGAGTGATGTAATCTCGGGGTTTGGGAGGTAAAACAGAACAGCTCTGTTTCTTTTTTTTTTGTCAATCGATACTCGAATCATTTCCCTATTGATCTTCCGAGGTATTGCATCCTCTTTAGATGGGGAATACTGATTCACTCAATCCCGTGAGTCGCATCCTCAACCATTTTACCTTGGCCTCGGAGTAGTGCGGTTATGATCCTCCTCAATGCACTTGCACTTTGCTGGACGAAAAAAACAGGGCCTCTTTGGTCTTTAGAAGCTCTTTCAGTAAGATGGTAATCAATCCGACCCTTATTTGGCCTCCCCTGAGCTTAATCCTGTTGGTAGTTGTTCCGTTGAACCCAGCCATGCCATCATCAATTATTTCCAGCTCTTTATTGATGATTGTACTTGTGTCCTTGCGGCCGAAGAATGTGTGAGCTATGCCCTTATGAACATATCTAAGAGCTAGGTGTCGAATCTTTGAACATTTGACTAAACCGGGCTTGAACTTTCCAACTCCGATTGAATTCCAAAGAGCATCAAGCTCTTCCTTTTCGATCTGAAACTCAGTTGCTCTTTTAATGGCTGGACGAAATCCGAAGATTGCCTCCAGTTCGGCAAATACAACTTGGAAAGAATGATCTATACAGTTGTAACACATAGCTGTTTCCTTTTCATTCATATATCTCCTCTTCTTCTGCTTTGTAGAACTTCACATCCAAGGTTGAGAAGATTTGAAACTCGTGGGAAGGGAACAAAGATCTCCATGAACTTCTTCAGACCCATCGCATCAAACAGCTTTTGGCATTCTTCGTAGATTCCGAGTTGCATCATTGTTGGGACATGTGGGTACCTTGTGGCCTTGAAGTCCATGCGGTTGAATGCAGCATTCATCTCCTTCTCTGATCAGTGTTGCATCTTGCTCTTGAATGGTCCATCAGCAACTCTCTTTCCTTCTTTCTTTTTTGCTCTCTCGGCACCACTTCTGGTAACTCTCGACATTGCTTTTCTTGAGTTTGAATATGTTTGATGTGAAGGAAGAGTTTGTAGAGGGTTTACGAGAATAGGTTGAATGAATCGGGTTGAAAGGAATTTGAATAAAAAAGGGTTCTTTTGTTTTGGGAAGAGAGTAGCCTTTAGTCTATTTTGAAGTTAAGGGGAAGTGTGAGGAGGAAAAGTCTTGCATTGGCCGTTTTGGAGTTGGTGGAGAGAAAGGTAGGGTAGCTCTCTTGACTTAAGAACCTTAAGCCCCCTATCCACTCATTTCTTATCCTTTTACTGAATACGTGAGCCAGAACAGTGAGTTTTTGCCGGGTTAAAAGAAATAAATATTCTCCTCATTCTTTTTAGATGAGTGTCGATGTTACCCGATGTTGGTAGCTCGATGTAGACTTCCCGATCTTCCTTTTCCTCATTTTCGAACTTGACTCCGATACAGGCTGCTTGATGTGAACCAAGAGTGACAATGTCCTTTCTTGCAATTACCTTAGATCCCTTTAGTGCCTAAAACACCCGAAACATATCCAAAACATCTAGAAAAAGCATTATATTCAAGGAAAAGCTTGGGGTGCCTCCCAAAATCGCTTTGTTTTAAGTCTCGTAGCTTAACTTTTTCTCTTTTATTTTCAAGTGACTGTGGGGGAATGAGCACCCATTGATCCTGAAGGAGAATCTTTTTCATTACCGAACATGTTCACAAAGTTAGTTATGGATTTCCAGAGAGCTTCCTCATTGCTCACTTCATTTCCCTTGTTCGTGAGGCTGCATCCCTCAAGGCCATCTTCTTTGTGATGTGTTTTTGTCCTTTGTCTTTTCAACAAACCTAAGGGAGCACACCCAATCTTCACTTCTTCTTTTTTTGAAAGTTAGGAACCTCATGATGCAGTTCTCACGTACGTACACCTCAATTATCCCGGTTTTGCAGTTGAAAACTCCGCCTGCTGAGGCTAGGAAAATCCTTCCAAGAAAGAGAGTCTCTTTCTTTTCATAACTCTATTTCAATCACCAGAAAATCCGTTGGAAAGGTGACATTGCCGATCACAACTAGTATGTCTTTAATCATTCCTAGGACAGTTGTTGTGCTTCAATTTGCCAGAGCTAAGGGCCTAAAACAATCCTTAAGATTAGTGTATCCGAGACGAACTGTCGTAGCTAGAGATATCATGTTTGTACTCGCTCCAAGGTCCCACAAGCATTCTTCAAAAATAATCCCATTGATGTGGCATGGCAAGGTGGATCTCCTTGTTTTTCAAAGACAAGGGGCTCTTTCCTTTTTCTAAACTCGGTTCCTAATTCAACAGCATCTCTTCCTAACGCTTGGCTTAGTTTAGCATAGAGTTCTTCCCTGAAAGTTAGGAGGAAAGCTGGGATCCCTCCATTGTTTTCCATGCTAGCGAACTGTTGTTTAAATTTCTTAAGTATAGCAATCAGATCTGCTCCTTGTTCTTTCATTGTTTGCTCTCTTTTTCTTACAAGGTGTGGTGGGAGTGGTCTATAGTCTTGAGGAATTCTTCCTTGAGCTACACCTTCCAAAATTCTTCTAACATGAGCCATGTTTTGCTGTAGTCTTCCCCCCTCCACCGGAGTATTGCACGTGACAATGGTTGGAGCTTGATGTTGGGTATTTGCCAAGACTTATGATCTGGCAGTAGTCCTTGGGGTTCATCACGGTTTTCCCTAGAATGTTGTTTGGGAAGTCGAGGCTATGCCCTTGTTATTTTCCGATGTTTTGACTCGAGATGCTAAGGCATCAATCTTGTTGGTGAGTTCGGTGTTAAGACCATCTATCTTGTTGTGGACTTCAGAAAAATATTTGTGGATGTCAGTTTCTGATTGTTGCTTGTCCATGAATGAGCTGCTTCATGCTTCCCACGATGTCGAATCCTTGTTGTGGAGCTTGAGGTGCTTGGCCTGGTTGAAATCTGGTGGTGCAAAGCCTTGTGGCATTTGTTGGAAATTACCTTGAAACTGAATCTGTGGTTGGAATCCATGTTGGTTGTTGTAGTTGATAAATGCTCGTTGTGATCCTTGTTGCTGTTGAGGGTGGCTCTGATCCTGTGGATTGGCCACATTAGTGCTGCGATAAGAGATATTGTTTTTTGACAGCCAATTGTTGAATCCTCCTTGGTCATTAAGGTATGCCATTTCTTCGTATTGGAAACCATCTCCATCTTGCGGGATCATTTCACCAACATAGTTCACTTTCTTTGTTGTTGTTTGAGAGAGAATGAGCTTGTCCAACTTTTCGTTTAACTCCTTGATAAGCTTCTTGTTGGAATCTCCATAATCCTTGGTGCCTCTTCGGTCATAGTCTTCACTGTATGTGAAATCGGTTTGTGCAAGTTTCTCTACCAGCTGTAGTCCTTCTTTTACTTCCTTTGCAAGGAAGTTCCCATTTCTTGCGGTATCCAACATTAGCCTGATCTTGGGGAGTACTCCCTTATACATTGTGCTTAGTAGAGACTCCTTGAGAAAACCTTTGGTGTGGAGACTGAGATGTGTAGCCTTTGAATCGTTCCAAAGCTTCTCCAAATGTCTCACTGTTCTTTTGAGTAAATCCACTGAACTCATTGCGGAGTCTGTCCGTCCGTGTAGGTGAGAAAAACTTGGTAATAAATGCTCTTTTGCACTCGGCCAACAGGTGATGGTTCCTCTAGGTAGATTATTTTCCCATGCGTGTGCCTGATTCCCGAGTGAGAATGGGAATATGCATAGTTTGAAACCGTCGTCACTAACTCCATTGATCTTTGTCACTGAACATATTTGATCAAAGTTGTCCAAGTGGTCGAGTGGATCTTCCAAAAATAAACCAAAAAATCGGTTTCCTTGCACCATCGAGTTGAGGCTACTTTTGATTTTGAAGTTGTTGTTTTTCTCCGGAGGTGGTTGTATACCAGTACGGTTGATAGTGGTGCATGATGTGTCGTTAGCTCCTATTGGCCTTGATGTTTGTTGGGGTGGAGCATTGACCTGACCCTGGCGTTTCTGTCCTTCACATAAAATAAAAGAGCAGTAAACATAAAGTGCAACAAAGCAAATAAGGTAGTAAAAGACAAAGATTAAGATGACAATAAGAAGATTAAAGCAATGATTAAGCTGAGATTAGATTGATGTGAGATAATTAAAAAATAAAGGTAAGGATTTTATGATTAAGAAGGTAGTTCTTGATGATTTTTCATAAGGAGGAGGAGTGTCTTAGCTCTATAATCAACTCGGTTTGGGCATCTCTCAAGTATTAACTTGGAGCAAGACTCTAGGTAAGAGGTTCCTCATTAAGGTTATCCCATTTTCATGGGTAGATCCCTTTTGCAACCCGAGCCGCTAAAGGTAGCTTCTGACTAGTGACGGTGCAAAGGAGTAAGCTTTAGTAAACATGCCTCGTCAAACCTTAAGACCCCTTAAACAGCCAGTGTCCTAGGTTAAGATAGATCTTATCAGCTCTAGTGGTTAAACTCAACTTAAAGAGTGGTTCTCTCACAAAAAGAGCTTAAGAACACGCTATAGGTGATCAAGCTACCGTGTGCATTAAGGAAGTAAAGAGAAGAAAAGTCTTAGATTGAAGGTCTGAGCTGAGAGTTAATATGCTCAAGACAGCTCATTTTTCCTTCAAACCATCAAGATTTCCCTAGGTGACTACTCACAACTCATGAAGAACACCTCCAAATTCATAAGGAAGATAGATTTTTCCATGAGGAATGAAGAGAAAATAAGGAACTTTAAAGTAGATACATCAAATAAATTACAGAGATGTAATGATAAGTGAAACTTAAAATTGTATAAAGAGAAATAAAGTTGAGGCTAATGAGCATAAGTCGCAGACAAAGAATAGAAAATAAATTAAGCAAGAGAACAAAGTTTTTTTTAGGTGGTGGCACAAAAGACCAAAATATGTGAATCTCTTTCTTCTCGTGTGTCGTGTCCCCCCGCCCCCTTCCCCTTGTTGATGATGATGCTTTTATAGAGGGATCAAATGGGGATCTACTTAAACTTTACACGCTTTAGAACTACTTTGCAAGGATGGGCTTCTTTTGTCTTTACGCATGAGCTGGAAGCGTGCTTCATTAATCGTATGGTCAAGTATCACATCAGGGAGGAGCATCGGAGAAAGCTTGTTGCTGATCAGGAGACAGCTTCAATCACGTCGCGTGAGCTAGCATTCAACTTCTCTGGTGTCTTACTGGTGCACAAAATCTTCATGTGCATCTCTCAGGGTTGATCTTTCCATTCGGTGGTCCATGTGCAAACTTGGGGCACACTGCATCAGGTTGAGTTTGATGTGCTGTCCTTGTTGTGGTCTTTTTTCTTCCTTCCATGGTTTGGCTGCTCCGAGATCAATGCTCCAGGTCCATCCGTCATTGTTTGTTCTTGAAAAACACCCAGATATGCAAGAAGATGCAAAGTCCTAATCTAATGCACTCCTCAGTCTAAATGCAGTGTAAACATAAGGAAAAGTGAAAAAACCTTAGCCTAATCCTATATGAAAATATCGTAAATGATGAGTAAAATGAAAAGGCATCATCATGCCTTTTCCCCGAGCTGGTCATCTCCATGCTTGTCCCCGAGCAGATTGTTCCTCTCCTACTTACCCCCGAGCTGTGTCTCTCATCCATCCACACACTGACCCCAGTCGTCCTTATCTCCATGTGTCCCTGAGCTGTGTCTCCCATGTTTTTCCCAAGCTGTGTTATTTACTAATTAAGGAATGCACCCGAGCCATGCCTTGATCTATATTCCAAGCTGACTGTCCACTTCATGCATGATGCCTGTCACCGAGCCGTGCACTGCATGCTGATGCCCTGACCCGTTTCCCGCATACTGTCCCCAAGTTGTGCCTCTGTACTGTCCCTGTGTTGTGCCTGAGCTTTTCACGTAGGACCCAAGCTGTTCGAATCCTCCAAGCACCCAAGCCGCACACCTCTCTTTTGGCCCTGAGTCGTGCCTTTTTTGCTATGCCACCAGATGTTCCTTGTTTTTTTTCCTCCAAAATACATTTTCAAGACATTGTATCATTTCGACAAAACATCATGCTGTTTTGCAAAAAAAAAAAAATACGCGCTATTTCTTTATTGTAAAACCATAAGAAATTTACTTATAAACTGAACCAAGACGCTAAATCAGATTTATACGAAGAAATGAACAAACCGGAGATAGAAGATAACATTAGGCCAAAACAATAAAGGTAGACGACATGGAGTAAGCTGAAACTCTCAAAAATTCTAGAAGCAAATACAAGCAAAACGGAATCTCACATCACTAGTTGACTTTTTGGAGACTCAAGTGAAACCATATATATATATATAAGCAAGTATATAACTTTTACACATTCAATTCTCTTGCACTTAATGGCTTAAGCATTAGCATTTCTTTTGCTTACAAACTTTAAAAAAAACACTATTCAAAACAGCTATCAATAAAAAATATATTTCCAATCATATTTTGTTTCTATTCTTAAGTTTTTCAACATAAATTTCGGATCATTAAGTTTATATTCATAAACTTGATTGTGATAAATTTTAACTTTCATAGATATAGTGATACTAAGAAGAACATTATCATTTCTATTTTTTTTTTCACTTGTTTGGTAAAGATAAAATGGGAATCAAAATATAATATTGTTGACTATTTAATTTTAATCTAAAAGTGTTATTCAGTCTAGCCAATATAAAAATTTATTATCTCTTTCAATGTAAAATATTATAGAAGCTTTTTAGAAAACAAAATGGAGTGATCAATAATGTTAATACTATCCATGACTCTATTTTAGAGTTGAATATGGGCTGTCAATAGAAAAGATTTCCTCAAAATTGTGTTTGTTTGGAATGAAATTTGAGGTAGGGTTGAAGCGAATCAAGCCGCCTCAGTGCGTGAGAAAACATGGATTTGAATAAGTGCTCTTTCTCCACATACATTATAGGCCGTCCGAATTTAAAAACCGTCTCCAAAACACGACCACTCGTGAGTCGTAATAACAATTTCTCAACTGCCACCATTACTCCACTAATCTTTAATTAAGCATTAATTCATGCACACCTTCCTCCTTTCTTTAGACTGTTTGTTTCAACTTGACAATAAGTTTTCTTTTTCCTAGGAAAAAATTGTTGTTTTCCACCACAGAACCCCTTGTCGGGGAAAAAAAATATGACATGAAAATAATTACCATGAAGAAGAAAGACGAGAACAACAACAAAAACAAAAGCAATAAAAAATGTGGTAATGGAGTTTTTTTTTTTCTCTTTCGTAATTTGGTTTACTTGATGGATTGTTGAACTTGGCCAAAGATGTCAGGACAATCATCCCAACGACTAGTTTCTCGAGCTTCCCAATAGCCTCCAATATATTTGTAAGTCTCACTTCCTTTCTCTTTTCTGAACCACTTTGGTTTCCAACCTCTCTCTTGCATCTCTCTCGCCTGTCTTTGTCTCTGTTCCAACCTCAACTTCTCGGCATTTCCCATTTCGAACTCTCCTTTCTCCAAATACCTCTGGTCCGGTCTAAGTCTTGAATCCGTTGGTGGCAACTTCTCCCTTAAACCAGGCGTGAGCTCGTTCAAAGTGATCCCAAACCGTGTGAGGTTATACTTTGTCGGGTTTTCAGGAGGTTTATTTCGTTTCCACAGAAGATGCGATTCGTTCGCGTTTCCTTGATTACCCATCACATAGTGCATACTCTCATCCCATTTCCCAAACAGCTTAGCCACTGTTTTACCGTTTTTGTCTTCCACTATGCCTTGAACTTGGTGAGGATTTCTGTCGATCATCGACTGTTCCTTGAATTTAAGTTTGCATGAGTATTCACCGTTGCCTTCAATTCGCATTGTTCCGTAGTGATCACAGTACAATTTACCAAGTATGAGATTGTATATTGATGAAGTCACCTATATTTTGTGCAAAGGTTGATAAGCACAAATGGGTTATTAATATTAATATTATTTTCATTTAGTTAAGATTCAATACCTTACTCCACTGCACAATTTCACCATCATCAAATTGCAAAGTCAACACACCAATAGGATCAAGCTGAATCGACCGACCCCAGAATTTGCTCTTCAAATTGCTATCACCCCAGAATTTCCATCCTGTGCCATCACAATGGCATGCCACAATCATAGGATGATGGCTCACCTGACAACATAATTACAAAGAGTGTTATGAAAATATCTTTACCAAAACGAATTCGTAAAGCTTATAAATGTACAAATTTTTTTTTTAAAGAAACCTTTTCCGAGAAAAATCGAAGGCCTTTATCTGGATAGTCAGCTTCATATGTTTCCCCTAACATTGGATTAAAAGGTTTGCAGATTCTTCCTTCGGTTGATGCATAACCAGATACAGCAAAAGCAGCTACATTCAGAATCCTCATCAGGTTATTGCCCTGAAAAGTTTCATGTGCTTAGCAAGATCAAGGAGCTATTCATAAGAGAATTTAAATAACATTCATCGCTGATGCTTATTACCCTTTTTCCCCATTCAGAAGCGCGATCAAGAAGGTATGAATACTCCAAATCTTCAAAGCATTTCTGTAGAGAAGATAATGGCTCGTTGAAGTAAACAGGAAGACATACTTTTGTGAGATCCTTGCCAATGTTGTCTTTGATCATTGACCAAAGGCTCACACTTTTCTCTTTTTCCACCGGATGAGGTAATCTTTTCCGCCGTTTGACGTGAGGATAGTTAAATCCAACAGACTTGATGGAAGGATCTACATCATCTTCTGACTCGAACCCATTGTTAAGCCCATCATCATCTGAAGAAAATGACGATGTACGAAAAGCAGATCCAATACTTTTGAAAGAACTTGAAGAAAGAGAGTCACATGTATCAATTTCCTCCTCAGCAGCATCAAATTGTTCATTATCATCGTCGGATTCACTAGCAGTTCCATCTGAGATAAAAAAGGAATAAAGTCAACAGCAGCTCTAATTAAAAGGCAGGTAGATTGAAAATTGCAGGAGTATAAAAGAAAAAGGCTTCTTGTCTTAAAATCACCTGAGTTTCCGTTATCAGCTTGTCGTTGACTCTCATCTACAACTGTGTTCTCCAAATCTACCTTTTCTGTCTAGTCAAAGGCGTTGAGACAGCAATTTCTTAGCAGAGTTTAGCCGGAAAAACGAGAACATATAGACAAACAAGAATACCACTAAAAATCTTCTACCATGATGGTTACACAAGTCCTATAGCATCACAACCACATAACATGCTACAAAAAATTTCAATCAATCAAAACATCATCCAAATCCTAAACAAACTTGCAAATTGCAACACAAATGAAATCTAAAAATCAGGAGCGATTCAATCAACTCACTTTTATTGACATGGAGGATGTTGGAAGGTTTGAAGTACCTCTAGTTGCCTGAGTGTATCAATGAGGAGCCACTGCTTCTGTTTGAGAAGCAAAAGCTGGCTCTGAAGTGCTGAAAACTCAGACCTCGTGATTTGCTCACAGTCTTGGATTGCTGACTCACTCACTCCTTCCTCAACCAAACGCAACCTAAGCTTCTCCATCGAGATGTTGTTCGGTGCCATCAGCTCACAGTTTGACATTCTTGGAAACATATCTTTAACAGCTTGCAATGCTTCCATCCAAGCTCCTCTGTCATCTCTCGTCTCTGCTCGCAGGTGAAGCCTCTTGGTTCCAGTGAATATTGAAAATCTCTTATCATCTGATCTACTCTCCCGTATCGAAGAAACCTATACCGAACTCAATAACAATCAAACTCAATATATATATCCTTCTTTCATCAAAACTGCATTAAAGTCCACTCACAGAATATATATAATATGTTCCAATATAATGATCAAATTTAATTACTGAATGCACGAATTATATCAATCAATCATAAAAACTGCATTAAAGGACTAATCATAGAATATATAATCAGTTTTAAAATATATAATCAATTCCAATAGAAAATGAAAACGAACCTTGAGATGGACTTCACCAAATGGTTTACGGCGAAGCTGGTGATTAGCGTGACGGTTATTCCTAGAGATCATACGAGTGGACTCATCACCGATCACTTTAGATCCTTTCTCAGTTTGACGACTAACAAAGATCTTATCAGGTCCATTGATTTTATAATAAGAAAGCACTCCATCTTGCAAAACGAACCATCTTGGTCTCCATCCTTTCCCATAGTTCACCCATTTATACAATATCCCAGCAATCGCATTCCCTGCGATATCGTTAATCTTAACATCCACCGGCGCTTCTCTCGCCGCCGCCGGTAAAGCTAGTACACGTCGATCGGACGAGACGACATCGTTATGGTGGTTAAATGAGAGACTGTGGAGGAGATGGTGGCTTGATTGACCGGGATGGTTATATCGTTGTGAGGCAGATCGGGTTATAAACGGTTGGGATCTCGCGGAACCGCAAGGAGTTCCCGGTGACGCTGCGTACATAGAGAGCGAGTTTTGTTCCGGTGGTTCTTCCGGTAACGACGTGGAAGGAGAGTGATCGGAGATGGTGGAGACACAGCAGAAGGGATGCATGTGGAGAAAACGGTTTACGAGGAGAAATCGCGCATGGAAACGCCGTTAGAAATTGATTAGAGTTACGGTTACAGTTACGGCGGAGGAGTAATGGATTGGAAGTTTTAATAGAAACTTTTGACAAAGAGAAGAGAGAAGAGAGAAGAGGCAGTCGTTGAAAATGGGTCAGAGAAAGAAGTTCGGTGGGAGCAGAGGAGGAGTTAACCGGAGAAGCCAAGTCTCATTTTTATTTGTTTTTATTATAATTTCTCCGTTGTTCTGTTTTTAGTTTTGTACTCGTTTTACTTAAAAGACAAGGACTTTTAAACGGCGCCGTACTGTGGTGCTGGCTGCTGACGTGGTGAGGAATCTAAGAATGAGTCACCTCTTCTTGATTTGTTTTTTTGTCTGCGTACGAATAAGTTATTCGAGGGAATAACGAATCAACTTTTTACATTTGTTTCGGTTACGTTTCTTTTTTTCTTCTTCTTTTTTTTCTTCCCTTTTTTGGTTTGCTTTCGGTATTTACTCCGTTTACCAATTTTTTTTGAGTTTTAGTTCGTATGTAAGCCAGTGTCTGGAATTGGTTAATTTTTATTGATATCAATTAGATACAAATTAAAAAACAAGTAAAAGGTCTAAACAGATCACTTCATGCAACTGAAGAAAACAATAAAAATAGAATTTTTTTCAAATATTTTTTATTAGATTATTTTCTTAAAAAAATTTACAAATAATTTTTAATTAGAAAATTTACAAATATCTTTTAATAATCTAATCTTTTACAAACTTTTAATACTATATAAGTCACAAAAATTTCTCTCAAGTTTTCCTTATGAATAACTCTCAGACCATTTTTTTTTATAGAAATTTTAAGTAATACAATGCATAAGTTTATAAAAAACCTACAATCACCTTTTTATACAATAGATATGGTGAGTTTCATAATCATATGTACCTAATGATTTTCCATTCTATTAGCAATATGTTTCATTTCTTGTTAATATTGCATTTTCTCGTGCTTAGAATATTTTCATTTTCCTCTTTGATATGTTGGTTTACTTAAAATAGGCACTCTTCTAATTAGGGCTGGGCATTCGGATATCAGATCGGGTTCGGGTTTTTGGAAATATGAATATAAGATCTATTTGGGTATTTTGACAATTCGGATTCGAGTTTGGTTCTATTTTTTCGGATTGGGTTCGGTTTGGATTTTCGGTTCCGGATTGCTTCTTTTTGCTGTATCAACAATCGCCTCCTTTTTAATATAGTTTGATTTCAAGTTCTCTGTAATATTCCAAGCATGCTCAAATTCCTCCTAAATAAATTACTCCTCCTTAATCTTAATCATCCAGAGATTTCTTGAACCATTACCACTCCATTAGATCTACAATCTTACTTTCTTGGAAGCATAACTATGGTAAACACAACTAAATAAAGCATATAACCAACACACAGACAACCAATCTTTCCATGCTTGAGTCACAACACATATCATTACCGAAATTGATAGTCCATTGAACCATCAACTTTTCGAACCAAAACCTTATTGATTCTTGTGCCATCATGACTGAGTTCTTGAATGAATCTGAAATAATTACTTTTGGAAGGTTGAAAAGTTAATATGCGTTCATTCTGTAACTCTGGATTTTTTTTTTGCAGTTTCTGTAACAGTTGTAAATCCTGTATTTTAGTTTTTTGTTTCTGGTTCTGTTGCTGTCGTTTTTCCAATATATAGAAGCTGATTAAACTGATATATGTTTTTCTTAATCACGCTTAAGCCCTTTTGTATTTCTTCAAGTTGAAATTCACATTGTGCTGCAGTTTATTCTTCTGATTTTTCTTCAAATTTTCTGCAAGTTCTGTTAGATGTGGAGACTACTTTACGTAGACGCTACTTCTCTTGCCTATAGAGATGTGTTTTTGTTTATCCAGACTTGATTCTTCCATCCATTCCAAGTAAATTTCATTTATCTCAAGAGATTATTTATTATGTTAAGAAACATGCAGCAGTGAACTGTGATATTACCGTGTTTTCTACAATAAAAGCAACCCGGATTTCTCTGGTGTTAATACGTTTTCTTCTGAAGATTTCTTTTATATTTTATAAGATTGTTCTTCATCTTCAAGTTTTCTTCCATTCACAAACACAGTTTTATCTTGAAAATTTGATCCTTGATATCCTAAATCTGTGTAGGATTTTTCTATTCTTCTTATGATCAAAATCTTGTTAAGTTGCTTTGTTCCAGAATTCAGCATTCTGATATGTCTGAGCTTTCTTCCAACTCTGATCGTAGTTGCAGTAAACTACTCTTTTCTTTAGTTACTTCAGTCTCTAATTTTTGTATTTAAACTCTGAGATCAGCCTTTTCTTTGATCAATGCTGCATTCTCCTTTGTAACTTTGATCAGCGTGTCACAGATTTCTCTGTATTTCTGCTTTAATTCAGCTTAGCTTTTATCATCAGTTGACTCATACTCTTCCTTAGTTTCAACAGATTTTATCTCCTTGTTTCTTTATAATGATTTAGACTTTTAAACATCATCTTCTTCAAACTCATCACCTTCACCAATAAAAACTACAAGATTACTCAGATCTTCTTCATCACTTTCTTCCTGACTTATTTTTGAGCATTCTCTTTTAAACTTCAGATCATTTATGCATTCCATCTGAGTATGATCAAAATCTTTGCACTTGAAATACTTGATTTTCCTCCTTCTAGTTGATGGTCATTCTGATTTTAAATGTCCATATCCTTTGCATTCGTAGCACTGCAAATAAGATCTTTTGTTCCTCTTTTATGTTTCATTTCTACTGGATACAAACCGCTTGTTTCCTTGATCTTTCATGAATTTCTTCACCAACATCTCCACCGTTTCTTCTAAGTCACTATATTTTCTTCATTTTGTAACAGCAAGATCACCTCATATGTCATTCACAGGATTTTCTGCAGCAAATATATATTTCGCCGGATTTTATGCAGCTAATTCCATCTCATATGCTTCAATCATTCCAACTGCTTCTTCAAACTTAAGGGTGTATGTGTTATAAAAATCTCTAATGGACGTCTTCTGTGCTGCAAATCTTGGCTGTAGACATCTTAAAAATTTCTAGATCAGCTTCTTGTCTTTACATTTTTTTCCAAGTACATCAGCTTCATTCACAATTGCACACAACATATTGCTTAATTCTTCAACTGATTCATATTCTTCCATCTTCAGATTTTTGAATTTTAATGCAAGCATGTCAAGACGACTTCTTTTGACAGTTTCAGTGCTTTCATTACACTTTTTGAAGAATTTCTCATGCATATTTAGCAGATTTACAGCTCAAATTATTTGATCTCCACAGATTTGAAAATCTCACTCAAAATTTTAGAATTCTAATTAGATAATTCTTTATCCTTCTTAGTCCAATCTTTCTTTGGTTTAGGAACTTCTTTTTCATCTTTGTTTGTCTTTGTTAAGGGTTCCCAACCATCTTCAACAGCAGTCTATGCATCTTCATGAATATTCTTGATAGTCGCTGTCATCTTTGGTTTCCACCATCCATAAGTTGTCTAGTCCAGTGGTGTAGGATTCACAACCATAAATTTCCCATACCTCGCCATATTTTCTACAGGATCACCCCTTTGTTCGAGTAAACTCGGCTATGTGTCACACTTTAATACCAATTTAAAAAGTAAGAGCTTTGAACATACCACTTGATGCAATTGCAGCAAATAATAAGAAAATAGTTTTCTTCAAATCTTTCTTATTACATTATTTTTATAAAAGAAACTTACAATTAACTTTTAGTTAGAGAACTTACAAGAATCTCTCTTAATAATCTAATCTCTCACAAACTTTTCAAGACCATACAAGTCATAAAAGTTTCTCTTAAGTTTTCCATACAAAGAACTATCAAACCCTTTTCTCTCTTAGAAACTTTGAAAACTATAATGCTTGAGTTTCTAAAGGACCTAACATCACCTATATACACATACATAAGTTTCCTAATCCTATGTCCCTAATGATTTTCCATTCTATTAGCAACATATTTTCTTTCTTTTTAATATTGCCTTTTCTCGTGTTTAGGCAATCTTCATTTTCTTCTTTGATATGTCGGTTTATTCAAAACACGGACTCTTCAAAATTACTTCTTTTTGCTACATCAACACAAATAACTAGAAAAATCTTAATGACAGATAGTATAAAGGAAGATGCTTAGTAGAAGAATATGAAAATGTTATTAAGAGAATAATTTAGCATGTAACAAATTTATTTTGGTTGCCAAGGTTTTAAAACGTGTGTAGTAACAATTTACTAAATGCATTTGAAAATTGATCGGTTGAACTTCAAAAGAGATATCTTAAACTTCTTTATAAACAAAAGTGTCTAAAATGTTTAAATATCGAAAAGGTATTTTGATATTTTCCAAAAAAAAAAAAAGAATATTATATACAAAAAAAGTTGTGAGAAAAAAATGAAAAATTGCAATAAATACACAAAAAGACGAGAAGATCAGTTCAAAGACTGCTCCTCTTTCCACCGGAGCCAGCAAAGGAAAGGAATTTCAGAGCCGGCAAAAGGAAGGGATTTCCAAGGTAACAAAGGAAATGTACGACCCAACCAAACTTCTTTGTGGGTTCCAAGCTAGTCAATTCGCTGATATTTCCTTGCTGGTTATCTTCCTTCGAGATGCCTCGCCAATCAAGCATCATTCTGAACCAAAGAACGGCTCCGAAGTCTTTATATTCAATTGCCGAGCTGGTCCTTTCAACATCTATCTGAGCCGGAAATCACATCCTTTGTCCAAGCCGATCTACGTCTTTTGTTGCACCGAGGATTGGCTCGGATGAACTCTCTCCTCTGTCCCATTTTCCCGAGCCAGAAAGCAACCTTTGTTTCTTCAAGCTGATCAAGAGGACGATGATAAACCAAGCATGCAAACTTCTTCTCGTCGAGCTGGTGAACATTTTTATTCTTCCGAGGCTTATTGGCTGGAACCAAGCTCCGAGTTGGTGAGAGCAAAGTGATTTTCAAGCTGGCATTTTCTTGTGCCATTAGAGTCGCGGTATTCCAATTTTACCACGATCTGACCAAAATTCCGAGCCGGTGAATACTTCGTTTTTCAAGCCGATCATGTCATTATTTTCTCTTAGCCAGACGCAAAACGATTCTCTTGAGATTGATTACATCAGCTTCAATCCATTTATTATTCTTGGTTCATCCGAGAAAATTCAACTCTCATGTAGTTAGTGGCATAGACATTATCTTCTTTTCCTTATGAAATTTGTACGATTTTCGACATCAATATAATTTTCTTCCTTTTTTATTTTATTTTATTTCGCTTATTTAAAAAATTTATGTTGCTCAAGTTATACTTGCTTAAAATACATTGCGGTGAATTTTGTTTTTCACAATTTTATGATAGAAAGATGGGGTTTTGAAATTCTTTAATCTTAAAAGAAAGAAATCACAAAGTTGGGAAAGTTGGCTGTTGACAGAGGGGGAGACATCCCAGAGAATCAGTCCATGACCGTTGTGGAAAACATATAAACATAAGCGGAGGAACTACTGAAGCAAATTTGATTGCAAAGCTGAAATGTGCATTCGAATCTCTGCAAAAGAAGAACGAAGAGCAAGAAAAGCTTAACAGCTGCTTGACTCAGTGAGCATAAACCCTGCAAAATGAAGCCAAAACAAGAGGGAATCCAAGACGTCTTGACTTCAAAACTCCTGTAAGCCAGGGGAGTTTCCCCATGAGGCATGATCCCGTTGCAGCGGCGAGCAGACTCCTTGGGCTCGAAGGTCCGATCTTCCAGGGCCACCCCAGTACCATGAGTTGTACGGACAAGCCAACGCCTAGGGGAATCGACTTCGACGAGTACCATCGCCGATGGTGTACAACAAGACGAGAATCCTACTCTTAAAAATCAACCCGATGATGGGGGGGGGGGAAGGAGGGAAGATAACGACGAGAAACCTATAAATGAAAATAAAATTTATATAAAATGAAAAAAA
The DNA here is from genome assembly GCA_900406495.1 of Sisymbrium altissimum. NCBI lineage: Eukaryota > Viridiplantae > Streptophyta > Magnoliopsida > Brassicales > Brassicaceae > Sisymbrium > Sisymbrium altissimum. The sequence goes on along the minus strand of OVBI01001209.1, from coordinate 13,789 downwards.
ATATATACAAATGAATTTTTATTTTTAGAGCAGTAAGAAAATACAAATGAATTTAAGAAATAAACATCTAACAAATCTTAATCTAATATATGCATATAAAATATTAAAGTAAAAAACAAATGTAATATAATTATATACTCATGAAAATATTTTCATGGTAAAAATAATTCTATTATTTATAATAAGAATAACAAAGTAAGAGTTTCAAATTAGTGTAACTTTTAATAAAAAATAAACTATTTTTTTAATATTTATTAAAAATTTTAATATAAATTTGGATTAAACTTAATCATTATTTTAGTATTTATTTATCTGCTCACCCGTTCGTACAACGGATTAACATCTAATATATATATATATATATATATATATATAATGTTATATATCCTCTTTTATTATGCTGCCAAACCCTAATGATTAAGTATACGTGCATTTTAATTAAATGATTAACTATACATCAAATTAACATGGACCTCTTAAGATTTGATTGCATTTTTTATATTACTAATTTATATACTACAAAGATGGGTCAATTATTCTAGCCTTTCTTTTTTTTTATTCGTTTGACTGAAACCCTGAGGACAGATCTAAATCTTTTTGAAAAAAAAAGTTTCGATAGTAGAATATAAAAAGGTATAAAATGGTTTTATTGAGAAAAGAAACACAATCTATTCTTATGCCACATATTTTCCTTTAAACTAGAAACACAGTGCCTTTAGAAAATTTGAATATTAATTGTAATCACTTTCTAATACGAGTAATTCCGCGCGCGTATATATAACAAGATATTAATGGAACACCAAAGGCGCAATGTATAAATGAAGGCTAACTTTAATGGAGTAGTAATAATCAATCCCTTGATCGGTTGTTTAGGTTAGGAGATTTCTGTTTTATTTTTCCAGACTTGGGGTCACGTCTTCTGACACCACTAATAGAAACTAGAGCTGCTTGGCGGCCGGCCCCAATTAACATTTGTTTATCAATGCAAATATAGAAGGTAATTGACCCGATCATCATGGAAATATTTTTTCCTAATATAACGAAATAAACAAAATATTTTGTATCAAACTCATTTATTAAAATCTAGAAAAAGATTCTTCGACAGAGAGTCAATTTGGAATAGAATTACAAACGTAAAAAAAAACATATTTTTGTAATACAAAAAAAAATCAGCATATATTAGAACAAAATTTATAAAATAACAGAAAATAGAATAAAGAACCAAGCGGGAAAAAGAGAGCCGAAAATTTTGTAAGAACCGAAATTCAATGCAATGTATTAAAAAAAAATATCGATTAGGGTTCCAAAACTTTTGAAATAGAAAAATATCGAAATATAGTTTTATTAAATAAGAAAATTTTTCATATAAAGTTCGTAAGTAAAAGTATAATATAATGCCCAAGATGCTCAGTACGAGAGAGGTGAATGTCTAAATCGTAATACATCAAGATTTATATAGACTGGATAATCTTAAATCTTAACTAAACCAAATAATAATGCAGGAGTCTATTCTTTCGTTTATTCCACCGATTTTGGAGAACCTTCGATAATTTTTGAAAAGTTTGCTCGGCGCGCGATAATCCTCTTCGTCAACTCTGCCTAATCTTATTCTTCGCCTCCGATTCGATATTTTCTTCATATATATTTGGTTTGGCACGTCCGTTTGATTTAGTTTTTCGATCAAATAAAATGTTACATATTTTCCGTAAAACGATGACATATTTTACAAAATATTGATCAGTTCTTGAAATGAGTTTCAAAGCCGAAATAAGAGACGCGACTGGCTCGGATTTGATCCACAAAAGCAAGAATCACCTTGGGTACAAGCGTTCATCGGCTCGGGTACAAGTGTTCATCTGCTTGTGTACGTAATAATGATGATCAGCTTGGGGAGGATCTCTTGGAGCACCTGGTCAGGGGACTTTCTTTGCATTGGCTCAATAACACAAGATGAAACATTTTTCTCGGCCGTGCAAATATTCGAGGAGTTCGACCGGCTCAAGGATTTTGTTTCAATGTCCACCGGCTCAGAGACGACGAACAAGGCAGCGGCTTGGGGGACCTTTTCTCTCATTTGGTACGCGGCGTCCTGCAGTCTATCGCCTCGGGTGCATAGCTTAAGGAGTAGCAATGATTGTGATGCTTTTTTGCTTTATTACGTGAAAATTTTATTTTCTCATTATGTCCTGTTTCTGATGTTCTAATAAGTTTCACAATTGCTATTCTCTTCTGGTGAAAAATTGGTTTCATTGAGTCTCTGGTGTGGTCTCTCTTTATTTTAGTTTCATCTTTTCTTCCTTAGATCTAACAAACATTTGGTAGAAATAAAATTTATTTATTTATTCCAGTTTCAACTTATTTTAGTTTCATATTTGTTTCCTCGGATACTTCTACGTGTTTTACCTCATGCACTCAATGTTTACTTAAGTACTATATAAATTATTTGATGGCTGTTATTACTTGAGTCTAAATATTACTTCTCTTGTTTAAGTCTTCTCTGGATATTACTTAGAAGTTTTATATAGTTCATTTGTAAGCTGTTAATAACTTCTGCCATAGGTTTGAAATAGACAATTGCATCCAGAAAAACATATTGGCAGCATATCAATCAAAATTTTTGGGACCATAGTGGACCTACAAAATGGTTGTTGGTGTCAGATCTCGCACCCCCAGTGGAAATCCAAGATATCATTTCCAGATCCAGTCCATATCACCAATCGAAGAGATCACTACATAACTCACCACCATACCTTCACGAAGAGGAAGGATAAAGAGGACAAACAACATCCAACGTTTTGAAGCCAGACTACAACCTCAAGCAACGCAGCCTGAATGAGCTCGTAGGAAAGGACCAAAGGCAAGTTGAGGAATAACGCTCGAAGCGGGAGGTCATTTAAATTATGACTATTGTTGGGGTCAAAACCCACATTTTCATAATTAACGACTAAAATATTTGGACATCGAAAAGAGTTTTCATATTCAGATTTAAGTTCGGAGAGAGTTCATTTTGAACTATTTCGTCGATAACTTTGCGAAAAGTATGAAATACTATCTTTCGAGAGTTTTTCCGATAAACCGATAAAATCGCGATTCATCGAACAAAGAACATTCGGCTGGACGAAACAAGGACACCCAGCTCGGTATCAACACCTGCCAGTGATACCGAGCTGGCTGCATCTTATCAGCATGTTTGGCCGATCCTTCCATCCTTTGAACGATTTTTCCGATAAACCGACGAAAGTTACGATTTTTCGAGTAAAATGCAATTAACCAAGCATGGAGGACAGCCAGGTCGGTATTTTGGGCAGTCAATGATACCGAGCTGACTGACATACCAAGCTGGTTGCATGTCTTGCCAAGCATATACCACAAAACGTCAATCTGGACAGCACAGAGCAGTCAGCTCGGTACCAGGATACCGAGCTGGCTGTCATGATGCATTCAGCTCGGTATCATCCTCCCTATTTGATACCGATCTGGTCAGCATGATGCAGTCAGCTCGGTTTATCCTTCCCTTCCTGAAAACCGAGCTGGCTGACACTTTCTGAGAGTTCTGAGCGGAAAAGAACATACGTTCAATGATCGAGGTGTATCTTCCAAACCACAAGGCTTCTGCACATTAAACAACTTGTAAAATGTTCGCAACTCAATAATGAAGCTCCTGGAAGAAGAATGAGATCAGACAGAGATCATACGAGGAACTTATGCCATCCACAAGTTGGGTGTTGCAGCCAGCTCGGTAACGGACAGCATGTAGCAATCAGCTCGGTTTCTCCCTCACTCAGGATACCAAGCTGGTCGACATATTACAGTCAGCTCGGTCAAATCCTCCCTCATGGATACCGAGTTGGCGACACCCTTCAGTATACCGAGCTGGATGCATCCCACGAGTTATCGGAACAACTCCTCCCATCCTGGATACTGAGCTGGTCAGCATGATGGGTTTGGAAGCAGCCAGCTCGGTTCTTTCTGTCACCAAAAAAGACCGAGCTGACTGACACCTTCCATTCTGTCTCATTTCGTTTCGTTCTTCGTCTTCAGGGTCTTTTCGTAAACATACCGATGTTTTCGAAAGTTTCTCGAAACATCGCGATGTTTCGTCTAACAAAGACAACATAAATGTTAACTCCCAATCCGAGATTTTATAAATAAATCCGAGATTATATATTGTAAAGCCTGTAGGTAATAGAAAAATGTTTCAAGATAACTCCCATGAAAATACCACCAAGTACATAACACCCAATCTCTGATGGTCTCTATAGTCTCGTGCTCCGATCCACACACTAATCCTCACTTGCATAACAAAAGGAGGCATGAGTATAAATTACCCAATGAGGACGCTCAAAACCGCCCACAAGCAACACAATACAATAACCAATTCCATTAAGCCATAAGTTTCATACTAGCATCCTAATCATCCGTTTTCATTCTCATACTTACTCATTTTTACTCTACTTAGCCATTTCTACACATTTCGTTTACTTAGCCATTATTCACACCTTTCACAGCCCAAAGCCAACATACGACCCGAAGGTCCCTCTCTGCCCGAAGCCACTCAACCCCGAAGGTCCCTCTCTCCCCGAAGCCACTCAACCCCGAAGGTCCCTCTCGGCCTGAAGCCACTCGACCCCGAAGGTCCCTCATGGTCTGTGACCAACATACGGCCCGTGGCCCTCTCGACCGTGAAGGTCCATCACGGCCCGAAGCCAACATACGATCCAACGAACCCCCGCGGCCCGAAGCCATCATACACTTAAACCGTAGTTTCCTAAAATTAATCTCATTTTAATTCCTTTCCTTATCTACTTCCCTTTTTAATTCATTTCCATAAACTCTTTCAACCTATCATTTTACAACTACTCAATATCAAATTCGACATTTCTCAATAAACATCTCAACCTAGATATGTCATCATCGTAATCAATCAAACATGCCAAAAACCCTATGAACACGGTGAATGTTCTTCGACCCTTGAAGTTTCACCTTTGAAGAACGCAGAAGGAACTTTCCATAAAACACTTTCGTCATGAACTAAAATCGAATTTATATATCAAAATAGAAAAGGTTGATCATAAAGTGTTGCCACGAATCACGTCCTTACCTCGATTGAATCTATAAGATTCAAAACTCTGAACTTGCTGGCATTTTTCCAGTCCAAAATTCCTGCGCTCCTCCTTGTTCGATCCTCATTCTCGAACTTCTCACTTCAAAGACCCGTTTGTGCTCTCACTTCTCTCTAAGGCTCGTTTGTGAGTTGTGAGAATAATGAGAGCTCTATGGCTCCTTTTATAGGATTTGATAAGCTTCCTCACCAAGCCAGACACTTAATGTCTTTTCTTTATATTTCTTGATTATATCCTGACATTAACTCCTGACTCATCCTCTGCTAGACATTCCTTAAATGATTCCCGCAGATTCGATTTTCCTCATTTACCATTCCACACCATCAGGCGACAAACTTGCCTTACTTAGAACCCGAGCAGTTCATTGCTTAAGACTTGACCCGGACTGATATCACTTCAACACTTAGAAAAATTCAGCTTCTTTATTCCATACTTAAATTTTTACAAATGCTTAAGCACTTAGAAAGACATAATCCTTTTTAAACTAACCCCCAATCCCCCGACCTTATTCAAGAAAAATTATTCCGGGAGCGGGTCGTTACAACTCTCCCCCACTTCAAATGAATTCGTCCTCGAATCCACCTCAGTCATCCGTTCATCACCCTGTGACTCGAACAGTTCTGGATACCCTGCCCGCATCTTGCCCACATGTTCATGACTCGTTTCCTGAATTCCATCTCGGTCCCAAACTACTTCGACCATCAGGATTCTTTTACTCTTAGATTGTTTATCCGGTAGCCACATCACATGAATGGGTCGTCCCGACACCGATAAATCCGCCCCTAAGTCTCCTGGTGGCTGTGGAACAACCAAAGCCGAGTCCCTTACTACTTTCCTCAGTTGTGACACATAGAATACATCATGGAATGTGTGAAGTTCCATGGGTAACTCCAGTCGGTAAGCCACTGCACCAATCCGCTCGACGATCTTATACGGCCCCATGTACCTTGGTTGTAGTTTGCCCATCTTTACAGCCCTGTCTTTTCTCTTAAATGTCACCCTCTTCAGATAAGCCATCTCACCCACCTGAAATTCCAATTCTTTCCTCCTTCTATCAGCATAGCTCTTTTGTCGATCTTGAGCCTCTTTCATTTTCTGCTTAAGGAACTTAATCCTTTCTGTTGTCTCCTTTATCACTTCCGGTTGGAGATCTCGTCCCTCCCCCAGTTCGATCCAACACAAGGGAGTTCTACATGGACGGCCATACAAAGCTTCATACGGTGACATTCCGATGCTCGAGTGAGAACTATTGTTGTATGAATACTCGGCCAATTGCAAATGCTGCTCCCAGTTCTTACGCCAATCCAAGAAAAAAGCTTGTAGCATGTTCTCCAAGGTCTGGATTGTCCGTTCCGATTGCACATCTGTTTGAGGATGGTAGGCCGTGCTCATGTGCACCTTCGTTCCTAACTCCTTTTGGAACGCCTTCCAGAAGTTTAAGGAGAACCGAGTATCCCGGTCAGATACAATACTAACGAGAATCCCATGAAGTCTCACAATTCCATCCATGTGAAGCTTAATGCACTTTTTAACCCCATCAGCCTTCTGCACTGCAAGGAAGTGAGCTGACTTGGTCAGACGATCTACTATCACCCATACTGAGTTTCGAAGATTCTTGGTTCTTGGTAACCCACTTACAAAATCCATTGAGATCATATCCCACTTCCACTCAGGCATTGACAAGCTCTGAAGTAACCCACTCGGAACATGATGTTTTACTTTTACCAGATGGCAGGTTGGACACATTACCACCCACTCTGCAACGTCCCTTTTCATCCCTGAGCAGTGGTAGTACCGCTTAAGGTCGTGATACATTTTTTTCACATGCACTGCAAACCGGGACTGATAAGCTTCCTTCAGTACTTCTTCTCGAAATTCCTTGTCATTGGGGACGCATAACCGCCCATCTATCGAAGTCAGTGTGTACGACATCGAGTACAAGAACCGCACTAGCTTGAAAGCACAGGTTATTGCAAACAGTCATTTCGAGTGATTTACCCTGCATCGCACAATGAAGCCGAGTATGAGACATTCATCGCAGGATTTTGCCTCGCGCTAGCCATTAGAGCAGAAGAAATCACTGTGTATTGCGATTACCAGCTGGTAGTATCCAGTTCCATGGGGATTACGAGGCTAAAGATCCAATGATGGAGGCCTACCTTGACCTGGTCAATGAATTAACCTTGTAGTTTGAAAGTCCCGACCTTGTGCGCATCCCGTGAGGAGAGAATACTTTGGCCGATGCGTTAACAGCTCTCGCTAATACCTTGGATCCCAACAATAAGGACCTNGGGGGGGGGGGGGGGGGGGGGGGGAAGGGCAAACCCCACATTTCCGGAATTAATGTTTAAATATCGGAGAATATTTCCATATTTAGTTATTTTTTGGAAAAAGAACAATATTCAGGAAAATAGTTTAACTTAAACTATTTTTATGGATAACTTTACGAAAAGTATACGAAAAACTATTTTTCGTACGATTTTTCGATAAACCGATAAAAGTCACGATTCCCCGAACTTTTCGTATCGTAAGCGGGACGTTTTGATCAAAGCAGCGAATTAGGGAGTAGGAAACAATAGGCTCAGCCACTTTGCTCGACCTTAAGTGCCGAGCCGGATGGCAATGGCCGAGAGGTACGCGCCTTGTACCCGGCCGAGCCGGACGGAAATTGCCGAGAAGGACGCGCCTCGTATGCAGCCGAGCCGGACGACACACTGTGCTCCATATCCTGACCACCGAGCTGGCGTAACCGATTGTCCCACATGCGTGATTGGATGCCGAGCTGGACGCATTTCTCCATCCTGACTCGACCATGCTTTGGACGTCACCGTCGGCTCGGCCACCACACCTCCTCTTTCCTTCGAGGCTGAGCCGGATGATGCCTACCAATCCGAACATAAAGTTCGATGGCCGAGCCGGACGCATAGGGGAAGGGAAGCCCGGTCGGCTCGGCCATTTTTCCTTCCAAAAATAAGGCCCAGCCGGACGTGTTCCAGCATTCCATGTGCTTGCACTTTGTTCTTCGTCTTCAGGATCATTTCAAGAACATTATCGATATTTGCGTAAACTTCTCGACTTTCTATGAAAACTCCATAACATTTTTATATATCGGAAAAGATAAAACATTAACTTAAAACAAACCAAAGCATCAAACCAAAGAAATTAACAAACCAAAGACAAAGGACGAAATCGGGCCGAGCAGATAGGAAAGATTACTGTGGGTTAAACTGACTTCTCGAAGATTTTCGAAGATTCTTCCAAGTCGGTGGAAAAGACGAAGACATAGGTTCCCATATCTGGAATTTGGGTAGTTAAGGATTAATGTTGTATACTATAAATACATATCGATCTTTACCTTTATAAAAAAATAATCTCATCGTACAATATTTAGCAATAAAGGAATAAAGCTCTCTTTTCGACTTCTTGTTTCCTTTTCTATTTTTCCCTAGTTTTATTTTCCGATCTTTTTCTTATTTTCGCTTTCTTTCCAAGATTCTTGGTTTTTCACATAACAACTTTTCTAAAGTACGTTAAGGTGAATTTTGGTTCCTACAATTTGGTGTTAGAAGGAGGTTTCGCGAGAAATCTTTATTTTTGAAGGAGACAGTTACGCGATCGAACCTCATGACAACTGGAGAAGAAACCCCGATCAATCAAAATTCATCCAGAGCAGGAGATCGAGAGGAGGTGACAGCAACCCTAATTACACAGATTCAATGGTCTCTCGAAGCCCTAGAGAAAAAGAATGAAGAGCAAGGAAAGCTCAACGATTCTTTGACGGAGCAGATGGAAAACCTCCGTAAGGAAGTTGAGTCAAGACCGAATCCCTTTCAAGGAAGGCGTCTTAAAGTCGCAACCCCGTTAGGTCAAGGCTCCTTAAGGCGTGATCCACGATGCAAGACGGAACAAAATCCGGCGACACGCAGGATCAACTCTACAAATCCACTCCCAATCCGACGATCTGGGAACTCGACTTCGACATGTACCATTACCAACAACACACGCACTGTGGGAAACCCTTCCTCCGAGGATTATCCTAACGGTGATTAGTTTGAGAACGAAGTAAGGACCTCAGATCGTGAAGACGGTCTAACAGAAGAGGAACTTGTTCTCTTACGAGAACAAGAGGAAGAGGCTCAGAGAACACAAGAAAACGATCTCCAGAAGGCGATCAGGAGGAGTGAAATCGACGAGCTGTGTGGGGGAACCGAAATTCACCCTAATGTATTTGTGGAAAGTTGTTAATGTAAGGATCCGAGAATCTTGAGAGAGAAAACGAAAGTAAGAAAAAGAACGAGAAAAAGGAAACTAGGGCAACAACGAGAAAGGAAACAAGAAATCGAAAAGAGAAGTATAGCTGAAAAGAGAAGTATTGAAATGAGACGTTCAAGATGTGTCAGATTGTGTTATAAGAGTAAAATCGATCTATATTTATATTAGACAGCTTTAGGTCCTAAGCAGCCAAAGCCTCGATGTGGGACTTGCGTCTTTTCTTTTTTCCCACCGTCTTTCCATAAAATCTTTGAGAATCTTCGAGAATCTTCTGTAACTCGGTTTAGGCTTTAAGTCGGTCTTTCCATCAGCTCAGCCCAACTTCACCCTTCATCTTCTGGTTTAAGGGTTTGTTCGGTTAATTAAAGCTTTTACGAAAACACCGATAAGTTTGCGGGAAGCTCCCGAAGACGAAGAATGGAGCTTGATTAGTCAGGATCGAAGATGTCGTCAAGCTCGACATTCCTTGGTGACAGGAAATGCCGAGCTGGCTATCCCCTTCCACCAGTTTGGCATTTTGTGCTGGACAAGATCCTTCGATGGCTCGCTGAACGCGCGCAGCTCAGAATTTTGGAAGGAGGAAGTCAGCTCGGCATTTGAGAGAGGAGAAAATACCGACCTGACTGCTCAGCACCATCCAGCTCGGCATCCTGCAAGAAGAAGATGCCATGCTTCCCATCCGTTGCTATCCAACTGGGCATTTTGGTGCAAGTGGGACAGGAGGGAGCATCCAGCTCGGCATTTTCATGGAGGCAACCAGCTCGGCATTTCTTACTGACTAAAATGCTGAGCTGAGCTCCCTCAGTGCCGAGCTGACAGCATTTTGCTCGAAGAACCATGATTTTTATTGGTTTTTTGGACAATCCGCTCGGAAAACAGGACGATCAGCTGGGCACACAGGAGAATGAAAGCCAGCTGGGCAGCTCACTCCCAAATGCCGAGCTGACAGCATTCTACTCGAAGAATCACGACTTTCATCGATTTTTCGGACAAACCGCTCGGGAAACAGGACGAACAGCTGGGCATTCAGGAGAATGCAAGCCAGCTAGGCATTTCTAGCTGGGCAGAATGCCGAGCTGGTCAGCTCACTCCCAAATGCCAAGCTGACAGCGTTCTGCTCGAAGAATCGCGACTTTCATCGGTTTTTCTGACAAACCGCTCGGAATATAGGGCCATCGGCTTGTCATTCAGGAGAATGAAAGCCAGCTCGGCCTTTTGGGCTGGGCAGAATGACGAGCTGATCAGATCACTCCCAAATACCGAGCTGACAGCGTTCTGCTCGAAGAATCGCGACTTTCATCGGCTTTTTGGACAAACCGCTTGGAAAACAGGACGATCAGCTGAACATTCAAGGGAATGTCAGCCAGCTCACCCTTAAAATGCCGAGCTGACAGCATCCTGCTTGAAGAATCGCTACTTTTATTGGCTTTTTGGGAAAATCTCTTGACAATTAGCTTTTCGTGTCCTTTTCGTGAAGTTATCGATAAAATAGTTCGAGCAGGGCTATTTCCAGAATATCGATCTTCTTTTTTCGAGAATGTTTAAACATGGAAAGTTATTTCGATATTCTAACATTTTAATCGTTAATTCCGGAAGTGCGGGTTTAACCCCAACAGTTAGTCCCCTGAGCTCGTCAGTCGCATGTATGACGAGGTAAGTAAGGAGTGTAGAGCGGGATTAAGGAGCTAAGATGTTCGGATCTTCGCCCTCCGCAAAGAATGACTCCACAATCTTTGTTCGAGCGATCAGAAAACGGGTTCCTGCTGAACTGCCTAAGTCAAGTGGAAGGTTGGTTTGGCTATGCCAAGAGGGGGGATCCAGCCGTTGCTGAGTGGAAAGTAGACCCTATGTTTTGGTCGGTGGACTTATGAAAATTTCGGCCGAGTTTCATGCTCTGAGTGCTGCTGGAGTTTTAGGTATCTGGTATGTGAAATAAGAATCGATTTGGGGATGCGCTTAGGATGTTGCCTCATTAAAAACCTTCTTACTATGAAAACCCGATGGGTGAAAACATAGTAGAGGAAAAGAGTGCAACGCGCGTTAATGTCAGAACTGTTTTTCCAGAGGAAGATTAAGTTCGTACATGTGTCTCGAGAATTCTTCTAAGCTAAGTTTCTCGAAAGTTATTCATAAGAGACCAGCAAGGAGGCAAGGAACACCGAGCTGGCTGTGCATATGCTTAATGCCGAGCTGGCAGTTGAGGCAGGGTGATGCCGATCTGGCCAGAATGTATGTGTTTTCGCAAGTTACGTAGAAATCAGAATGAAAAAGTGCCTAGCTGGCTGTATGATGCTGAGCTGATTGACAAGGGAATGCCGAGCTGATTGACAAGGGAATGCCGAGCTGATTGTCATGCACGGCTTCCTATGGAGACCATTCGTGTCAAGCAAGTTTTTCGTAGAAAGTTTTCCGAGAAACTGTTTTATTCAAGTTTTTCGGAATGGAACCAACCAGTAAGCAAAGAATGCCGAGCTAGCTGGCTGTGCATGATGCCGAGCTGGGCATTGCTCCTCATGGAGTGGTAGGATCAGGAGGTGTTGGGAATGCCAAGCTGGTTTCAAGCCGAGCTGGATATACCCCTTCTGATCTGGCTGTGCATCCTGGCGCTGGACTCGATGCTTGTATCGGTTTTTTTCTGAGAACTGTTCGAGTTTACGTTTTTCGAAAGCTTTCGTGCAAAGATGAGAAAATACCAAGCCGTTAGGAGCGTTCTATGGGACTGTTCTCTGTTTCGTCTTTTTACGGGATGAACAGTGTTTTCATGTACTGTTCATATCCCGCATGGTACTGTTCACGGGTCCCGTTTTCATTTTCTATAAAATGGAGGCTCCCCTGCCTTCATTCTCACAAGTTCCCATATTCTCTAAGGTAATTGTCTCCCTTCTCTCTTCTTTCTCTCTCTTTGTTAGATCCTTAAGAACGTCAAGAACACTTAGAACGCTTTTCACATTGAACAAAAAAGTCGTTTGATCCAAGTTCTAGTGGGAATGATATCCCGTGGGATGAAATTGGTCATGTGATCTTTGGGAAAAACACGTCTGTGGAAGGTGGGGGCTCGTGCAGTTTTAGTTATATGAACTAAATTCCAACATGGAATGCTTTTGGAGTTTGTATAAAACTCAAGAAGCACGATGGATCCTATGTGATCCCGTGTGCAGCTGAGCCCTTCGTCCTGAAGGCTTGTGTTAAGAAGGAGGCAGAGTGTATGATTGAGAAAGGGATCCAGGATGATGATGATCCTCCGAGGATGTTTAGGAAGGGGAAGCGCGGGAGAAAACTCGTAACCGACGGTCCAAGTTTATGTGGCGACAGTAATATAAGACACCTTTGGTCGATGTTTCGGTTTTCGGAAGGGGTCGAGATAGTCGAGCCAGGCGCGGAGGCGTATTTTGACTCCTGGTTACTGGTTACGAGGCGTATTTTGACTCCTACTTCCTTACCTTTCCCATCCCTACGTTAGTGCTTATAACCTGGCGATAGGTCAGATAACCCCGAGGGGGTTGAGGAACCTGCTGGGCCTGTTTATTTTTTTTTTAGAGCGCAACCTCTGAATCAGGGTATGGCATTTGTTGGGACTCCTTGATGTTAAGACGTCCAAAGAGCCCAAAACATATTATATCGAGCCGAAACCGGGTCGGGGGATTTTTCAAGAGCACATCAGCAAAGATGAGCTTCTTCATTTTTGTCTGGGTTAACGAATTCTCGGTCGAGCCTTGGTTGAGGCGAGAAATTGTTACCCGTTGGTCGAAAAACGGTCGATAACTCTTGGTTGGCTAATGCGTTTAATCGATTTGCGTTTGTTTAGGAGTTCGTGATCACTAACATCTTTGGTTGATGCTTTCTTTCTGCAGTTCGTCCTTCTTTCGAAGCAATTCCTCCAGACCGTTATCAAGTGTGGATTGCATTGACTGCCTTGGGGAGATTGCGCTGGGACCATATCTCTTTTAAGAGAGTTATTGCAGCACGTCTTTCACAGAGCGAACTTGATGTATTTGATCTTTCTGCCACTCCTCCGAAGAGAATGGGCAAATCGAGAACACCAGCGGGTCAGTTCCTTGAGCAAGAGAAATATCGGTGTGTTTACGAAAAGATCGTGAAGACGAAGAACAAAGCAAAATGAGATGGAACGGAAGGTGTCAGCCAGCTCGGTCTTCTTTGGTGACAGAAAGAACCGAGCTGGCTGCTTCCANCCCATCATGCTGACCAGCTCGGTATCCAGGATGGGAGAAGACCTTCCGATAACTCGTGGGATGCATCCAGCTCGGTATACTCAAGGGTGTCGGCCAGCTCGGTATCCAGGAGGAAGGATTTGACCAAACTGACTGTAATATGTCACCCAGCTTGGTATCCTGATTGAGGGAAAAACCGAGCTGATTGCTCCATGCTGTCCGTTA